>CAEFZX010019000.1:0-11832 GCA_903066825.1 Alfaro cultratus | reverse complement strand
ATCCATCCATCCATCCATCCACATCCATCCATCCGTCCATCCATCCGTCCATCCATCCATCCATCCATCCACATCCATCCATCCATCCGTCCATCCATCCATCCATCCATCCATCCGTCCGTCCGTCCATCCATCCATCCATCCATCCATCCATCCATCCGTCCGTCCATCCGTCCGTCCGTCCGTCCGTCCGTCCACACACTCCAGCTTTCCCCCACAGCTAGCTGGTCTCTAAATTGGCCGCAGGCCTTCATGCATGGTTGTTTGTCTCTGTGGTAGATTGGTCGTTGCAACCTGTCAGGGCTGTACTCAACATATTACTCAGTGAAAAATAGGGTGAAGCCCCAGGTGTAACGGTGGCTGTTAGGTTTGTCCACTTGAATCGGATTCAACCAGAAGAATGGTTATTGGATTGGCAAAAAAATGGGAATAGGGTGAAATGTTAAATCTTCAGAAGGAAATGTATAGTCAGTGACGGCCTGCTGAATGGTCTGGGGTGGACCCCGCCTTTCATCCAATGACAAGCCCAAACTAGCATCTCAATGCTAAACACATAGCAGCTAACGCTAACGTCAGTGTCTATCATCTACATTTCTAAAGACACTTAATGAATGATCAGATTCCTGAAACATTTGAAAGCTGAATAACACTTTGCGCCAATTTGATGGTTGAAGAATCTGAATATCAGATTAAAAACAATAAACATATTATTTGTTGAACTCATATGTCTATTTATTCAATAACTTAGCAGTAAAAAGAGTTTTAGGCTTGAAAATTCATTTTGTGTATATGAATTTTTGGAATAAATGCAATTAATTAATTAAAGACTTGATTAAAAAGTCCAAGACTGCATAAAGAACTGCAGTTATTTATTTAAATGTTGATTAGAAATGAAGGCAACAGCAGCACTGCTCCTGTAAGTTTCTACAGAAATGAATCAAACACCTTTCAGCAACGTTGGAAAGTAAAATCTTTTTGTCATTTTGGAGGAAGATAAACATCCAGGTTCCTGTCAGGCTGAGTCTGAATCTTCTAAAAATATGTCAAAACTACATCTAAGTGCCTCTGGCCAGTTTTACGTTTCTTTGTCGTGTTGTCCACATTGGTTTGGGATGAGCCAATCAGTACTTGACATCTGCTTCCCGACTCTTCCTCCCGACACTGAATCAGAGGACTGAGTGGGTGTGTAATGAGAGGGTTAAAATTAAGGCTTCTAACTTCAGGAAAATGTCCTTCATTTGTTAGCACTGACAGGCTGAATATATGAAATAACTGTAAACATGTCAGAATAGTTGCTGTGAGGTCAGATATACTGCATGATTTCTTTGTCTTGAAGTGGTTATTAACTTCATTTCACAGAAATGAGGTAAAAGACGTGTTACTAGCATAAAAACAAGGCCAGTTGTGAATTCCCTGGACTCATTCAGCCTTGCCACTGTATAGTCCTTTCATTTCAATTTGTATTAAAAGCAGATACTATGCACTTGTCTCAATATATACAGGATTGACCAAGATGGTGCTGAAGGAGAAGGTTCTTTGTTCCTGGATGAGAACTGCGTTCATTTAAAAAAAAAAGCTACAGACAAACCTCTCAACCCCAGCGCTTTGTTTTCCACTTCTGCTTGACTTCGTGTTACAGCTGGTGCAACTAATACCTTCAGACACAAAGAAGTCATCAAACTGATAGTAATTTTCTTTGAAATCTAGAGTTCCTAAAAGGTCTGATGGACTTGATTCGTAATCACAGTGACTCAGAATTTTAACTTTATATCTGCTTCTCTATGACTAATAAATTTTTGAAGGCAAATTCAGCAAATATTTGTATTACAAGCAAATGTCAAAACTGTTCAGGCATATGAGCACTGGATGCACCACCTGAAGGTTAATGTTGACAACAACACATACTAATTGCTAAAATACAGCACAGATTGCATAGGATCACACAGTAAGTGCCTTTCCTAATGGATGGCATCAATCAAATTAGTTAAAGAGGCTTATAGCCCTCCAAAGAGCTCCTCTTAGCAACAGCTCCGATTTACAAACATGTCATAAGCAGAAAATGTCTGTGAACAACCAGGACAATTACAATTTTTAGCAGGCAGATGCAGCAGGTCGCTTCCGATGCATGATTACGAGGAAATTTGAATGCAAATGAAATTTCGGGACAAGCAGGCACTGCTTGTTTTGTCCTTGAGGCTGCAGTAGAGTGAGAAGAATAAAGTCTAAAAAGTGCTGAGCTGAAGTGAAAGTTTCATAGTTTTGATAAAACATTACAACCCAATAATTGCAACCCAGTTGTTGGCCTAGAGAGGAGAGTAATAATAAGCCTTAGTGAAGCGCTAACCGTACAGGTTGCAGTAACACATCTGACCTGTAGAGGGCGATATACTCTCATGTGACACATGCTGGGTCAGTCACATGTGATTGAATTTAGTGATTTAGCTTTTGATAAACGCCATAGCGCTTTTGCATTAGCAGGTCTAATGCTTATGATTAGCGTAACTAACTTATTAGCTAGCGGTCCAGACCGCTGCGTATGTGAATGTAGGTGTGACTTTGGATTTTGCAATTTGCTGAATCTAAATTTGATGTGTGTGTTCTACCAGAGCAAAGAACGTTTAAGCATTCCTGACTTTAGCTCTTCACTTCTGCTTGCAACAACTTTTAACATTATCTCTTTTTAAATGAATAATTGTGGAGTTTTCATGCCAGTTGTTTGTGATTGTGTTTGGCAGGCTCTGCTACAAATTAGTCCACAAGGTATAGAATACCTTAACCTCAACCTAAAGGTTCAAGCACAAACGTCCCCTAAGGACATTAACTATGTGCATAATCTTCCAGAAGTCAACAAAAAGCTTTAATGGGGAGGTCACCTTGCTTTAAATGAACCATGGATTCAAGGATTAGGAGACTTGCCTTGAGCACAGTAACAGACGTATTAAGGAGAGAAGAGGCGATAAAACAAGAGATGCATTGAAAGCAACCAACAAAATGGAGGAAGGATGTAGAAGCACTAGGAGAGACAGGTGTGCAAATAGTAATAATCGTAATAAGAAGAGCCGGCTCCATAGAGGCTGTACCGCAGCGTGAGCCTTGAAGGCGGTAATAATGAACAGAAAGGTGAGTTACTGTCAGAAATGTTCAGGTAGGTGGCAGAGATTAAATGGATTTAGCAGAAAAAGGTTCTGCACAGAAGCTTCCCCAGAACAAAGCTCACATGACAGAGGTGCGAATCTACAAAGTCCAGCCAGTATGAAGAGTTTTGTTCAAGACGGTGGAAACAAAGCAACGAGAAGTGAAACGTTACGGTTCTGTCAGAGTGCTGGAAAGTATGGACAGACATTTAGAGGCAAATGAAGCAGTTTGAGCTGTTTAAACTGTACACCTAAGTTCTGATTGTGGTTCTGATTTGTTTTATATTCCTGTGTCTCATTACAGCTTCAACTTTTAATATTAAGAGTTACAATGTTTTTTTCACTGTTCAATTAAATTTGTAAGCTCCAAATAAAAACTAATAATTTGGGATGCGCTAAACCCCATTTAATCCACTTTAATCAAACTCTTGTTTGTTTGCCTGGAAAGTCCAGTTTGTTAGAGGAGTGAATGTGCAATCAAACTCTGATCCGGCCTATAAAACCGAATTCTGGTCTGCCTAAAAACCTGAAAAAATATATAACTTTCAGACTGCCTTTTATATTTACTCCAGTTGTTCTTGTCTAGTTATTCATCAATTGTTGATCTGAAAGATTTAAATACAACAACAAGAATAAAACAGAAGAAATCTGTGAGGGGCAAATATTTATGTCCTTGAACGCAGAAAAAATCTAAATGAATCATAAGCAAAATTAAATCAAAACTTCACTAATGGTGGTCAAACTGCAGGCAAACGTGGAGATGAAACAACATGTTAAGGTAATCAATAACTTTTTGGTTTTATTGGTCCATAAACAGGCCCATTAACCAACTTATATTAAGTACTGAACTCATTTAGTTATCGTTTTATTGGCCATGCAGCCATCAGTAAAGCAGAAACACATGATGAAGGGTCATTTGGCTAATGCTAATTTTTGATAACCATTTCAATATAATTTAATTGATCCCTTCATTCATTTACACCTACAGAGGTGGAGAAGAAAGAGTGAAAAACGTTCAGATTTCCTTAATTTTTTGTTAGATGTCCTGAAACACTAAAGA
This sequence comes from Alfaro cultratus, assembly GCA_903066825.1. Lineage (NCBI taxonomy): Eukaryota > Metazoa > Chordata > Actinopteri > Cyprinodontiformes > Poeciliidae > Alfaro > Alfaro cultratus. The sequence continues at coordinate 7,638 of CAEFZX010019000.1, read as the reverse complement.
GTTTCAGGACATCTAACCAATTTAAATATTAGTCAAAGAGAATACAAGTAAATACAAAATGCAGTTTTTACATGAAGGTGTTTATTATTAAAGGGTAAAAAATCCTAATCTTTATGTTGCGTCTGAAAAAGTTTGTTTCTTCTATGTACATTTTAAGAAATAAAATCATGAGCAGAAACTGATTCAACTTTTAGTTCTCACGCTTTGTTTGCTTTGTTTTATTATTTTTGACATAAATGTCAACAGTAAATAAGTTTTGTTTGACTATGACAACGGATGTGACAAAAAAAACTAATAAGTAACTTAATGAATTAATTATTTCATTCTGTATATTTATGTAAATTGACAGGATAAATTCAGCTGATTTAAATAAAAAAAATCAGTTTGTACAAATAAATGGAAATAATAAATAAACTCAACTTCATTTATCTAAATAAATAAATTCATATAGTTTATTTGTATAAAATTGAATAAATAACCAACTCAAAAATAAAATAAATTAAACTCTATTTAAATGAAATAAATACATACATTCATTTAAGATATACAAAATCTGTAACAAAATTAAAATAAATAAAATTATTATTTATTTAGATAAACAAATTTACCTAAATAAATAAATGTGTTCCATTTATTAATATGAGCTGAATAAGTAACTAACGGAATAGAATAAAATGAATTTAGTTTATTTACATAAATAGTGTAATAATAATAAAAAAACCTGTTAAACATTAAAAGCCAACCAGTTTAATGCCTCAGTAATTAGATGTGAAATGGATTCAGTCCCATCAGTAACAATGAATCAAAGCTCACGTTTTCCAGTCTGTTCTCGCCACCACCTGCAGTCAGGAGTGGAAACGCTTTCCTGAAACATCTTGCTGACTCTCGTACGTCGGCCACATCGATCATCGTAAGAGTTGATTTGCACGAGTCGATGGAGTCTCACATGACTAAATCCTGATTAGCTTTGTCTTTGCTTTGAGGAGACTCAATTACTGAGTCACCAGCACATTTTTGGATGCGACCCAGCTTGAGGTCGTTAGCAACTCTTCTTATTTAAAACAAACAAATAAAGGGAGAAAAAACCTGCTATCCTTCGATTTAAGAGAGCAGTCTGTGTGTTAGCTTCCTGGTTTATCTACTGATAAACCAGTAGATAAACTGGTTTATCAGTAGAGCTATGGGGACTGAGGGGGAGGCGGGGAGGGTCAGTCAGTCTGATATGGTGTTTGGGGCATTTAAAGATTTAAACTGCAGGATTTTAGAATCAATACAAAACCTAACAGGGAGCTGGAGAAGGAGAGGCTGATTAGCTCATGTTTCTGTCTCAGTAAGTGAAGCAGAAGCTCCATTTTCAATAACTAAATGATGTGTTGAGATTATATGAAGATGTGAAGCAGGAGATGATGCTTAAGGTGGAGCATCAAAACTAAAGTTTGAGTCAGCAATTCAGCAGATTTTTAATGTTGACACGAATCAACAGAGTAAAGAACGTTGTTTGAGCTTCTCATCACAGAAACTGGAAAAATGATTGTAGAGATTTGTGAGCATATTAGAGCAGGAGCAGAAGAATCACCTGATTCTGTAGGCTGCAGGTTATTAGCCACCTTAACAGGTGATTCATCTTTACTTGAAGTGCTCTGTGACAGACTGGAAGCAGCTTAAACTACTGCTATCACAGTACAGTTTGTAAATTATTCAGTCAAGGCGCCTGCATTCAGTTTGGTTAGAGCTATTTAAGCATCAGCATATTAAAAGTGCTCAGTAAAAAAGACAGAAAGGTGCAGAGAAACGGTCACATAAAATAACTCCAGCTGCCAGCGGGGACAACTACAGGATGAGGAAGGACTAAATCATGGTGGGAACTGGGCTCTGATTGTGAAAAGGGGAATAAACCAGAACTGGGCCAAAGTGACAGGCTGGAACAAATATCCTCATTATTTTCCTTTTAAATGAATAAAATTGCTCTCTATGCAGAAAAAAAAAAGGAGCAGCTGTTGTGGACTTTTTCCATCTCTTGATAGATTTTTGGTTTTATTTCACACCAAACTCTCATAAAGACACATAAACGGATGTGTCTCTCATTTAGATACATCCAGGGTGTGTTCACACCAGCCCAGTTTAATCCTCTTTAATTCAGCTCCAGTCTGTTTGCCTTGAAAGTCCAGTTCGTTTGGGGAGGTGTGAATGCGTAATTCAACTTTGATATGGACCAAAAAAAATTATTCTGGACCTAAGAATCTCAGTCTCTGTTTGGTTGAAGTGAACTCAGTTGCAGTTCGGATGCATATGTGAACGGCAGCAGAACTGGGTCTGCTCCAAAAACTGGAAGTAAACTAAAACGCAGGGCATTCTGGTAAGTACAACCAAAACAAACATGCTAGGCTAGCGCTAGCAGAAGAAATGGCTCATGGTCTTTCACCAAAGACCTCCAACCACTAAAATCTGACGCCTCCATTTTTGTTTACATTTGAAAACCGAAGTTGTGCTCAGAGTCTTCTTCAGAGATATTGTCTTGTTTCCTTCAGCGGTTCTTGGTTCAGTGCCCCTACAGGTGAAGGGATGAAGAGATTGCTCACAGGGTTTGGTTCATTTGACACAGTGGAGTTTGAAACAGAATCACAGCTGAAAATGTAACAAATGTTGCAATTTTGGTTTCCAATCAAACCGATTTTACCAGCTGTAAGGTGTGAATTCACCCTTAATCTCCACAAACTCAGTTCCCAGATTAATGACTGCAGCTCCAAGCTGAACATCACGCTCCAAAACAAGCTAAAGTTCAGAAAGATCCTGTTTTAGAGAGTGAAAGTGGGATGGATATAAAGCAGAAGAAAAGTGAGGCTTTAATCTGCAACTCTCCCTGCTTCTCTATATTCAGTATCTTGGCTGTCCAATCATCTAATAGCTCTTCCTTACCTGACTGCAGCCTCCTTGGCTCAAAGCCACGCAGCTTTGAATCTTCCAGACAGGAATAGAGAACAGAGCCGCAATATTTCAAGATGTGTGGGAGCCCAGAACGCCCACCGAGCCAAAGCTTCACAGCTTTCTCAATCGAACACGATGGCACAGGGGGCCACTGGACGCACACTTTCCCTTCTCTTTTTTTAACATGTTGTCAGACACATGTAAAAACATAAAAGAGCAATAGGGGAGGGAGAAAGAAATATATATATATACTGTTACACCCACCTGCACTACCAAGATGACCATGCCTATGGTTCCCAGCAGATGCTTGTTTTCATCCAGCCATTCTTCCACCTTCTCAAAACAGCCCTGCAATGCAATGAAAAAAAAAAAAACAGGGAAAATGAGCATTTTTCAGCGTGGGAGTCGAGTCGTGTCAGAAATGTTGCAGTTTTGGGCCTCAGCTGCTCAGTCACCTGGAAAAAGTCAACCAACCAGTTAAATAAAAAGGGCATTTCATCCTCATGGATAAATATCAGATGAGGTGTCAAAACAAGCGAATTTGCCCATAAGGTCAGGCTTCTATATGCAGGACTGTGGATGAATGTGAGCAAACTTAAGGTACTCGACTCTTTCTCTACTGTAGCCTTATTCAGAGGTGAGGGACTTCACTTCGGTTTGGGTTTTAAAGAGGTGCTTCTTGTTGAGGGGGGGATTGTGAAATATCAGGCAGCTGCTTCTCTGGACAGGATTACACACAAGCTTTCAGGGATGAGCTTTCCCTCTGGACCACCTCATTGTCTGCCTATTCTCATGTTGGCAATTACATTACAGCTTTTAATCCTTTACTCTGAACCCGCTAACAAACCGCACGCCAGACTAAATAGGAAATTAGACTTGTAATGGGTTGAGGACGTTGTGCTGCAACAACAATAACAAAAAAGGTCCGTAATGATCCAAATTCTGCAGTATAAGTAAAATGTTTAAACAGGTTTAAATGGAAACCAGCTGCTATGCAATCAGTGAGCTGGTAGAGCAAGTGTGCAATAGATGGTGGGTTTTATGTTGCATGTGTTTCAGTTTGCATGACAATGACTTACCATGAGATAAAAAGCTTAGTAAGCTTATTGTGCATCAGCAAAAACACCTCAAATGCTTTCCAGATCGGTTTTGGCTGCTGTTAATCTCTGCTATCATTTTTATTTTCTGTCTAGATGTTGGTCTGTTTATGTCAAATCTTTCTGCTGTCAGTTTGTGGTTATTTTGTATTAATCTCAATATTATTTTGCTTTTTTTCCCTCCCTTTGTATTTGTTTGTGTTTGGTGTTTGATTCTCTGTTCTGCTTTGGACAATGCAACAAGAAATGTTCTCTTTCAGGCACATCTCATAAATTCAAACATCATTTATTTTAGTAATTCAACTGAAAATGCAAAACTCCTGAATTGTGTAGAATGATTAGGCACAGAGAGATGTACTTGAATATTAGAAGAACAACAAAAAGGACTGAAGAAATGTTTTGTTATAGGCAACACAATCATGGTGAAGAGTGCTCACTGACTCGCTTCACAATAGTAATTAGGCAAAAAGGGTTGATGGTAAGTTTAGTGGAAGGAAAAAATTAGAGAACAAGCAACAGAAATGAGCAGTCTTAAGAGCGTTAAGAGTTACTAGACCTCAAATCAAGCTTTGTGTAGACAAACTGTGCTACCTTTATGTTTCTGTATGAATTATTACATTTTGTGTAAATTTGTTTAGTTCTGCAATAATTTGCCTAAAAATGTCTCAGTGCTGCCCTCTTTGGGAGAAAGACTGTCGACTGCAGCTGATTTTTCCTTCTGGTTATGGCTTGGCTGAACTTGGTACCGGTCCAGACTGCCAAAAAGTACCAAAAGCTGCTTTAATCACCATGGAAACACCAGCAAACCTGCCTGAGGTAAAAGCCAGTTGTCAAAATGAATGTGGGACATCAGAACTAATGATAAAGATGAGCTGAAGGTCGGCTTTAAAGCAAGCTGGGCTTCCTGACCCGCAGCAGAACCACAGACTGCATTGATGCAGGAATTCAAGCAGAAGGAGCCCAGACCGACTATAAAGTTCATGTCCTGCTCCCACAGGTCACATAATGTTGGGTTTTATTATCTGAAACCATAAAAACCAAATCACCGAATGCATCACGCTGTATATAATTAATCTTTGTTATAAATTCGTCTTTTGAGACGTGTTTGACCATAATGTCATTGTTTTCTGTGTCACCACCAGTGAGTGGAGCCTGTGAAACATGTAACTCACCCGGTTCCAGAACATGTTGGTGGAGTTGCGGCCACAGTTTTGGTAATGCTCCTGGCAGCAGCGGTCAGGAACCACCTTCTCCTTCAGGGCCTCGTGCCAGTCCGTGTACGCTATGACACCGCAGCACTTCCACTGCCATCCACAAAACACAAGCACACCTGTCAGTCTGCACACAACTCTGTGTTTTAATTGGTCTGTTGGTCTTAAATAATGGAAGGACTCTTCTCCACCAGCCAGGTTCGATTTTTTTAACATCACATTAATGGTACAGCTGCACGCCTGGAAATGCATTAGCTGGAATGTTCAGAATAACATTCCAGCTAATGCATTTAGCTTAGCTAAATGCATTAGCTGGATTAAACATTGATGCTAATGTCACACCAGTGTAATGTGTAGTGTGATGCCTACCGACCTCAGCCTGGATGATGTTCCATGCATTTCGAAGGCCTATGTTGTTTTCTGAGTTGTAAAGAGCCAGCCCGTCCTTCAGGTCCTGCTTAGCGTTCTCGCTCACCTGCAGATAAAGAGAAAACATCAGCCTGTGGTTAGCCGCCTCAGCGAGGGCAGTCGTCTGAGCTCCAGCTTTGTTCCCCGTCTTTATGTGGCGTTAAGATTCAAGAAGGCAGAGTTTGCTGGAGTGCTTGCAGCTGTGTGGTCACATATTTCCCTCTTTTCAAATCAACATGGTTTTCATATAGATGTAAACAATCAGGCCATTATCCACGCTGTGCAGAGTGCTTTTAGAGGACTGAGTATGACTGCTTACATATTGTTGCTTTTCCTCATGAAATGACTAATAATGCTGAGTCAAACATGAGTGTTTACTTGAAAAAGAGCAGCAATAGCAAATGGACCAAATTCTGAGGAGCTCTTCAAATTTCTGTTATGATTAATAAGTATAGACACAATGAATGTCCAACTGTCATGCTGATCAGGGAGGAGATGGGTTCTGGTCTGAAATGTCCAAATAGACCTGGTGAAGATTCTGCTATATTTGATTTCACATGTATTTGATTTTGTGGGAAAAAAGTCCTGTTATCTCTTCTTCTGGTTATTTTCTCAGAAGTGTTATTTTGTGTTTAAGGAAAGTGACTGAATTGAGTGACATTCGCCTTCATGACGATTCAAATTAGCAATGAACTTCTTACTTTTATGGTTGAATAAAGACTTAAGCATCCCTATAGTGACTGAAGTTCAGTAAAATGTGTCAATCATAATATAAATATGTTTCTGCACTTAAACCTACTGCTAACTTTGTGCGGTGACTGTCAGAGACAGATGAAAAGACGTTTGGCAGTTTGATCCCAGGAGATAAAAAGTAACAACCTGCTTCCTTCTGTATCCTAATGTTCAACCCAGACTCATCTATCAGACTGGCAGACAGCGATTCGGCCCACTAGAGAACATGTTTGCACTGCTTCAGAGTCCAGAGGCAGCGTGTTTCACACCACTGCATCCAAAGCATTGAACTCAGTTATGTGCATAGGTGAGAGCACAATATTTAGTCATGAGGAAATTAGAAGTGCACTGATTGCAGTTTTCTGGCCGATCGCCAATCTTTACAAAACCTGACCTACTGATATTGATTTTAGCTTATATCGTTTATTTTGTGAAAAGTTTCTAAAAACAGCTACAAAGCTGCAGATCTGTCAGTCGGCTCTCTTCTCCCAAGAGAATCATGTTCAGTTTATACAAAGGCATACAGAGTTGACTTCTTCAATCAAGATAAATAAATATTGGGTTTTAAATGAACCTAAATGTCGATAAATGAACATCTATATTTATATTTTGTGAAGGGCTCGTCTACCTCTGCTCATGACCCGAAATAAGAAATAAGATCATTCATTTTGAAATGCTTGCTACGGTGCTGTGGTGGCGCAGGGACGGGGCACGGCCCACGTATTCAGGCCTTGGTGTTGGTGGTCACGGGTTCAATTCCTGGTCTGGCGACATTTGAAGCATTTCTTCCCCCTCTCTGATTGGCCTGTTTCCTGTCAAACTACTTTCGGATGAAGGCCACTAGAGCCAACAAAACCTTAAAAGAAGAAAAAGAAAAAGAAATGCACGCTAAACTCCAATTGCTTGTATGTACATTTACCATAAGAGATAAGTTTTGAATGATTTCCAAACCAGAACCAGTAAAGGAGCAACTCCAACAGTTTAAATCTTCAGTTTAGTTGCTTTGCCAGAAAGTCTTTTGTGCATTCACAGCTGTGCTGGGCACATTATTCAGTAGCTGAAGGCATTTTCTTCTCATCTTTTTATGTACAGATGTGATCAATCAATCAATCAATCAATCAAATTTTATTTGTATAGCACATTTCAGCAGCAAGGCATTTCAAAGTGCTTTACATCATATCAAAAAAGAAAAAAAGAACCATGATGCAACATAGAATCAACAGTAAAAACAATAAAAACAACAATAAAAACATGACATTTAGTCA
>CAEFZX010018999.1:0-26654 GCA_903066825.1 Alfaro cultratus | reverse complement strand
TTTTTATGATTGTGTACAGCACTTTGGTCCTGTCGGTGTATAAAGTGCTTCATAAATAAAGTTGGTATGGTATGGTATGGTAATGCCTGCACTATATCTGTGTTTCCGCTTCACGTATGTGCCAAATTCAACTGCAGCTGCACCTATTAGAAGGCCAAGACGAATGACTGAAACTGTACATTTAAAAGAGCATTAAAATTTTGTTGCACAGTGAACCTTCTCTGTGCACAAACAAGATTATTTCATCAGGGCTAATGAAAACTGGGGGAAGAAGCTTATTGAACAGCATGCTATTACCACTTAGTTACCAGCTCTGATAGCTATTTGAGTTATGTTTTCTTTAAATTTGACTACGATCAACCTAACTTCCATACCAAGTTAGGGTGAATTTTTTTTATTTTTTAATTTTTTTTACATTTCTTTAACCAAGTAACCACAGAGATGAAAGTGAGATCTCCTCCTGCAGAACTGGTCTTTGATGTAAATGTAAAACAAAAATATAGAAGTCATGCAAAGCTTTCATCTCCCTTACAGTTTCAGATTTTTAAACATTATTTTCTCACTTACTAGTAAGGATGTGTAGTTGCATTTTGTGGAACACTCTTTGTGCATCAGATGAACCTACACACTGGTAGTCAGTCTCCAGCATGCAGGGGACTCATTTAGCTGATTATTAATGATGAGTGATTGCTCACTTTAAATACATTTCTTTGACCATTTTTAAGTGACGCAGCCAGTATTTTTTTATTTTTTATTTTTTTAATTATTGTTCTGTGTCTACTCTATCTCCAGGTCTGAGAGAAGAAGTGTTTCTGCATAAAAGTGACACTGACTCACCAACAGCAGTGAACACTTCCTCCAGCCCATCTACAGCAAAGAGAGCAAAGCTCAACCTTTGTTCATACGAAACCGCAGTTTGAATTTCTTATTACAGTGTATTACCTTGTACTGTTGTGCTATAACTGCCAGAGGCTTTAACCTCACCATTTTGGGTTATTTGACATTTTCATATCAGTTTCTTGGTAATGATGAGTTTTATAAAGCAAACAGATGGATTTTTTTTTAACCAGTTATTGAAGCATCATACCCATTTCAATTTTTCCCTTTGATATGCCTGTGTTATTTTTGTAGGGAACAAATCCTATAAATGTATTGAGGAAACACATAAGTTCATCAGTGTCCTCTGCTGGAGTGGGTTTCACAACGACTGTTAAATAGAAATAGCTGCATTTATTGTCTCCTTTTTTATTCACTTTAAGACTTTTCTGAAACCCAGCCACAATCACAATTCACATAGAGATACCAGATTCAATAGAAGTTTACTCTCAACACAGGAGCTGTTTGGGAATTAAACATAATTATCTAGATAAAGTCGAGATGTGTTTTTGTTATTGGTGTGAAACTGTGGAATGAATTGAATGATGATTTTAAGTTATCTCCTTTCTTGGTGAACTTTAAAAGAGCTTTAAAATGTAAAATGATAAAATCTTATGCTGTTATGTAGATTTATATATGTATTGTGAAGATATCCTGGTAGGTTGTAAGGTATAAAAAAACAGGGTAGACAAGAATAAGCTTTGCTTCGGCCTATTCCTTTTTTGGTAAACTGTGGGTTTGTTTAATGTATTTTTTCTTTTGTTGTTTCCTGTGTTTGATCTGGACAATTTACCAAAATAAAGTGATTGAATGATTGATAAAGTTAGATTTTGAGCTGTAACTGTGGTAATAAACACATGACATGATTGAAAAAAAATATTTCCTGTATTGTTTCTAAGTTTAGGTGTGCCATGTTTGTGAAATAATATGCTGTATAGTGGTGCACTTAGGCATGGTTTTTACTCTACTAAAACGCATGTAAAATTTAGTTATAATTTTGGTTCATTTGAACCATATTTCTGAGCTACTAATATAAAAAAAAATCTTCAACATAGACAAAACTTAATATTCAAACATAAATAGCTGTCCCTCAAGTGTAAATATGAGTTCTCTCATTTTGAATAAATTTAGTCATATTATTTGACCAAATTTAGATTTGTCATGTTCTTATAAATATTCCTACTTACTTTATTCAACCTGATGACATTTGGTGACTAAATCCAGAAAGATATGAATAATTTTCTTAAAGTATGACTTCACCTTCTTCGTCTTTGTGAGATTTACTCCATATAACTCTTTTCAGCCATTGGGGTAAAAATGAAGATGCAAAAGGTGAGCAACATGCATGTACAGTGTTTGTCCACTTGGTGGTGCCATAATTATTTCAAAATTAGAATCTCCTGTACATAATCAGATACAGATGGATCCATGTGCTTTGCTACACAGAGGTTAAGGCCAGACATTTTTGCTGCTCTGTTCTTTCCAGAAGTTAGATTCACATGTTGAATTTGTTAAGGAACTTCTTCTGACTCAAATACAACAAAAGGAAAACATTTACAGCAATGAAACTTGTTTACACTACTACCCAAGGACTAGTTCAAGGCCTAGGACATGCCACAACTTTGTAGGCCTTGATTTTAAGCACAACACTGGCGACCCCCCTGAGGTCAGGCAGGGAGCATTCATTCTGAGGAAGGACAAACTGGAAATCTCTCAGCAAGTAAGCAGTGAACAGAAAGAGTTCAATTTTGGCAACAGACTCCCCCAGGCAGAGCCGAGCACCCCCTCCAAACGGCATCAGGAAGCGAGCGGAGCTGCCACCTCCCTCCTGAAAGCGCTCTGAAAGCAAAAATAACAGATTCAAAATAACAACTGCTGAGCCAGCTCAGGCAAGAACACTGTAGCTGGGGAAATAAAGCTGTACCAGGTTTGAAGCTGTACGGCTCGGACCAAACTGCTGGATCGTGATGCGCTCCAAAAAGATTAGGAATGATGACTGTGTTCTTCGGGATGAAATAACCTGCGATGCTGCACATAAGTTTAAAATCAGAGTCAAATCACAAATAAAATATAGCAGTAAAAGTAGTGCATGCAAACGAAAAGGTAAAAGTATTGAGTTTCCAAAAAGTGACATGCATTGATACATACATTAATACAGTGACAAATAAATTAAAATGAATGACTTAAATAAATATTTTATTGCAGCAGCAAAACCAGCAAAATCAAATTTAGAAAATTTGTAACCTTTATGTAATTCGGTTGAGTTATTAAATTCTACGTTAAGAAAGTATTACTGAAACCTCTTACAATGTCAATAAAGATGACATAACGCTGAGCCCAATGGCTGTTTTTCAGGTTAGATGAGTATTAATTGTCAAAATTTCCCTTTTTAATCTGTCATCCCCTCTGTATAAATATTAGAATACTAAATAGCCACTATTCAAATATCTAAAGAAAATTTGAGAAATTTTAACTCATTATGAGTCTAAATAATAAACAAATGCATTGAGTCATTATCACATTATATCATTGTAGCTGAGCTAACCTGCTGTCCCTGATGGCTCTGTGTGGAACGGCCAAAGGAGCAACCGGTCTGAGTCTGAGCATCTCACTGATAAGAGAGGACAACACGGGGAGTCTGTGTCTGTCACTGTATTTAGGATACCGACCCTCTAAAACTCTGCACAGCTCCTCATATACGCTGGTCTGCACCTAAACCATAAAAAATAAGAGATGAGACACAGACACAACCTGTAAGATGTGTAAATGTTATTAAGAATATTAATAATAAAAGTTTCCTATGCCTCTGGTCTGTGCAGCAGGAAGGCCACGGTCCAGTTGAGCCAAGCTGCTGCGGTTTCTGTTCCACCAATGAGGAGATCCACAGTCGCCATGTGGACATGAACGTCAGTCAGGACCTGGAGATGAGAACATGTCTACAGTTTGTTTGCAGATTAAGTTTTGCTTACTTAAAATTTTTGGATTTCTATAAATATCTCCTTTTTAATATTTCCTGGCACTTAATAAAGGTATATACCTCTCCATTTTCTGTGCTTTGATGTTTGTCAAGGCCTTGGAGGAGGAATCCTGTTATAGCATCCTCGTTTATTTTGTTTTGTGCCTGCAAAAAGAATGTAGAAGGACGAAAATAACAAAAACATAATACTTAGTCTGTTAATTGAGATTAACCTTTGAGATTTCTATATTGTCCATGTTTTTTGGTCATTTTCCCTCTTTGCAGTTTTGTACTTTTGCAATGTTGATATTGTCTGACTTTTTATGGAACAACAACAACAAAAATCATTTCAATACAATCACATTCCAGTTGATACTAGTTATCAAAGTCCACCAAGTTCACTTGACTTTGAATGCTGACTTAAAGCATTCAATGTTCTTGGATAAGCAAGTTGCATTTACAGCAATCCCTCATACTGAACATGCATGTAGCTACAGTGGAGAGGAAAATCTACCCTTATTACTGTGTGGATGCATAAATGTTTATGTGTGATTGCATGTGTGATCCATGCCTATGGTGTGACTGTGTTTACCATTATTTTAGTCTATTTAATTGTTTTCAAACTAGCTAACATTACCCAATTTATGTGTCATTCATGACTATTATGTGAAAGAAAATGTATTATTGGTTATTATTGTCTGTCATTCAGTCAGCCTATTAGTTAAGTTTGCTAACCTACCTACCTGCCGTTACTGTATGTATTGTGCTGCTGTTACTGTTTGTTGGCTCTTGCATTTGTACATGAATATTGATAATTACTTTAGCCTATAATCAAACGTTTCTTTTACTTTTAGATGTAGTTATCTAAAAGTGTCATGCTTGAAAGGTACACCCCTAAATTGGTCCTATAGATGTTGGATCAGAAGGTAGATACCCATGCATGGACATGTGTTATGAAAGGTTTGTGACAAAACTGCATGGAACTTTGGTATGAAAAGGATTATGAACCGGTAAAAGGGTGTCAGTCAAAAAACATACACATGCTTTATCTATGTTTGAAAATCACCAACCTTGTAACTGTTAAGGTGTTGTTTTATGATGGCATCCCTCCTGGCCACCTCTTTCAGAAGACGAGCAAACACGGGATTTGGTAATTTCTTTAAGAGAGGAAATAATACATGAATTTAGGAATCAAATGTGCTTGTATAACCCTCTGACCATCAGTCATGATGTTAAAAATTCACTGACTCTCAGCAGTGGAAAGGAATCCAGGGCTGAAATCCACGAGGAGCCCCACAGGGCAACAATCTTGTTCAGGCAGCTGTGCAGCTCCTGCAGCTCTGGTGACGTCTTATCATACTAGAAAAAAAGGATACACACTGTGTTCTAAGGTAAAATGGACTATGTGACCATCTTTTTGCAATCCTTGCCACTAAAAACAACTATTCAAACAGAAACTTTGCTCTCTCCCCAACACAAACAAACAACCAATTTCAGCTCTGGCACAATCACAGCTGTTCATTGAAGCACATTTTATAGACTGTCTTCAGAACTCAAGAGCTTAAAATAAACAGCAGTAGAAAGGAGACCCACTTCTTTTCCGAAAGCTAAAGTGGTGATGACGTTACTGGCTGCCACAGTAAAATCTTCTGAGAGGTCAACAGCACTCTCTTGATAGTCCATCAGAACCTGAAAGATAAACAGGCCATGCTTTATCAGGTTGTGTAACATTGGAAATTACCCTGCATTTAGTTTTATCTCACTGGACCTGTCCTTGTTTTCTGTACCTTTCTCAAATGCAAGGCCTGTCTCTCAATCACCCCATGTAAAGACTGCTGGCAGCAGCGCTGCAAGGCACTATGGACGAGACGCCGGTGTGCCCTCCACTCCTCGGTGTAATCTCCCAGAGAGATGTTACGCCCTCCGCCTGATACACTGTCTCCTGTTTCAAGTGTGAAGAAAATAGTGAATATAGTGACTACAATTCTAAAGTTAAACGCAGCTATATACATTTTTCTACAGAGTGGAGAATTTTGAACATTTCACTTTGAAAACTGCTACAGCTAATAAAAGGAATAAACATAATAAAAAAGGAATAAATAATTAAAGGAGGGTAAGTCACAATACTTAATAGATAAAGAAGACGGCTGATTAGAATGCTGTATCCCAGCATATTATTGGAAAGTTTAGTAGAAGAAAAACATTTGTGAAAAAAAAAGGTGAACCAGCAACAAGAACAACCACAGTCTTGATGGGATTTGGAAGCATAGACAATTTATAAGTTTGGATGTTCACAGGGTGTGGACTGCAGCTGGAGTCAATTCTTCAAGAGCCACACATATGTTCACTCCTAAATCTGGGACAACACCAGATACATCTTATCTTGGCAAAGGCCTTGACTTTGTCTTTTCAGATAAAACATAATTTTTCATTAAACTAAAAGCTTAAAAAGCCATGTTTTTTTGCTGGTATTTGTTCAAGTTCAACCCAGCTACCTACCAGGACATTTTAAATCACTTCATAATTACTTCTTGTGACAAGAGATGCTGATTTCATCTTCCATAGGAAGCTACCTACACTGTAAAAAATCATTTTTTTTAATGGGCCAGAAAAATGGTTCAAATTAACAGAAAAACAAAAGAAAAAGTGACCCTGTGTGTGAAAAGTCTAGTTTCCCTTTTTGAGCTGAATTACTGAGAAAGCAGCATTTCAATTACTTTCTAATTCATTGAGATACTATATGTCTATCAAGAAAGCTGAAGAATATCTTGCCTGTGTAGGACATTGGTCGCCCAGCAAAATCAGACCATTTCTTCACCAGTGCTTCTCTGATGACTTCACAACTGTTGAGCACCACCATGGCTTAACAAACAGAGTAAAATGAAAGGTTACATGTCTATCAGATACAGAAAAACTATGCGACCGACCCTTATGTGGACGATTACTTGTTTTTCCACATTTTAAGCGGTAGATGCTTCCGTAGCGTTGGCCGAGATTGGTCAGGTGAATCGGTAAGTGATCGTGTGTCAGTTCCATCATGTTACCAATAAGGAAGCGACTCGGAGGACCGGGGAGAGAAGGTTTTGAAGAACTCTGAACAAACTCATACAGATGCTGCAGAAGTCCAATTTTTACTCCTTTCAAATTTTAGAAGAGATAAAAAGGTAAGGTTGAATCATTAAACCAACATGAACATATGTATGAAATATTCACACAGTAAATAGAGTCTCCCAGCATACTTACTTTTTCTATCCTTTCCTTGCAAATGAGTGTTTTGTTGACTGGTAATCAGTACCAAAAGGAGAAACGCAAGAAATAATAATGCTCCAACACTGACCAGTGATATCTCTACTCCCATTTTGTCTTCTCTCACGCATCCCCTACTTTAAAAAGCAGACCAGTACATTACACTACTCTTTTATACTTCTTAGTCTGATAAGCTGTCAGTGTTTGCACTCGAATCAAGGATAGCTAAATATTTTTTTTAGGTCAACATATCTAATCATGCAATGACCCCAGAACATATAACAAGAGATAACCTGATAAACTCAGTCAGGACGTGTTGAAGGGTATTAAAACACACCTCTGTCTACATGTCAGTCAGGCTGATGCTTAGCTTTGTGCTGTGCACTTTTTCTGAAAAATAGCTCTGATTAAAAAGAAAATGCGAAAAATAACATGCGAGACCCACTTAAGCAATATTTATTCCAATTGACAGTGCATAATAATACAGTAATAGTGGGATTAATGTGTGTGGTGCACAGAGATTTATTAGAGGTAAAACAGATAAAATCATATTCAAGCAAAAGGTTTCTTTAGTATTCAGATGCAATGAACTACTCATCAACTCTCTCGTTTTATTTTCCATAACAATAGCTCAGAAAAAATAAAAATAAAAAAAATCTTTCAAACTGAACCAAATACACTGATTGTTCCAGTAGTATCTGAAAAAAAATCCTACATGGAATTTATTGTGGGAATAGACATGCAGATGCAGATATGTACAAGTCTTGGAGCTTGAAGCATCTTTAGCCATGAGTTGCAGGGGAGAACCGAGACGGTCTGAACTTCATCTCAGAGAAGGGAATGGACGAGTCTTTGCCTTTCCAGTCTATCCAGACTATTCCCTTTAAACAGAAACAAACAGAAAATCACTGATATGTGGTCTATGTTCAGTCGCATAGTATTTGAAAAATGTGAAGAAAGTTGGTTACCTGATTATTGCTGTTCATGCCGTAAAGGCCGTTGAGGTTGACTTTATAGCAGTTTTTGTACCACCAGCCCCCCACATAAGCCTTGGCACAGTGGATCCCCAGAGGGTCTGGTTCCTTGTCTCGAGTTGAGAATGGGCGGCCATTATGGTACTTCATTGAGTCACCTAGCAGAAAAAAAACATCTAAATTAGGATCCGTTTGATATCTAGCTTTTAAAAAAACAACAACTAGATTATAGATACAGTTTCTTCTATAGATATAGTTTCTTCTGTGAAGTTGTTATTAAACTTCCAAGGACACCATGCTAGCCTGTAACTTACAATAAACATGGATAATACAACAAAACCCACAAACATAAGGTTACAGCATTTTTGGGTGCCATAAATAAGTAATAATAATAAATGCAAAAATAATGCAAAAAACATTATTTTTTTTAAACAACATTGCATGTGGTTTCCCGAGAGATTTCATATTCCTAAAAGATTTTGGACAATGATTTTTGTTTCGTTAATAATTTATTAAACTTAAAAAAATAATATCACAAAAAGGAAAAAAAAAAATAACTTGGAAATTTATTTTGTCACAAAATAAATTGTGACAAAATTTATTTGTCACAATAATTTTTGTGACAAAAAAAATTATTTTTTTTTTGGAACCTTCCAACCTTCCAAAAAAAAAGGTTGGAAGGTTGGAATTTTTAAATTTTTAACCGTAGCATGTTTGGCATGAGTTTTCACGCATGTATTTTAATTTTGAAAAAATATTCATAGAGCTGTTTACAAAGCATATTTCTTTTCCTTTAAAATGCACCTGCTGTTCCTGTGTATCCAGATACAGTAAGAGTATAGTTTCTCCCTTCTGAAGCAACAGAAAAGTTGGTGTAATGAGCGTAAGCTGTGTCATTTCCGGATTGCAAATCCACTCTCAAGCTCACATGGCCGATACTGGTCAGGTTGTGCAGGAGCTCATTTCCTGGTCAAAGACAGGAAAAAAAACAAAACAAAACATTAAGTTGCATAGGTGAACAAAGGATATTTGTTTCCATTTAAAATGCAACAACTTGATCTGGATAGTCAAATGAGCAATAATGTCCAACAATACCCAGCCAGAACTCTTCACTCAGGTTTCCAAAGCCAGCTTTATATTCACTCCAGGTTCTGTAGAAATCGGTTTTTCCATTCATCCTTCTCTGGAAAACCTATAAAACCGACAAATTGATTTTGCATCCTGTTTCACCAACTGGCTTAGTAAATGTCTTTGCAGTTTCTTGTACCGTCCATCCGCCTCCATCTGTTTCCATGTCACAGTAAACTCTCACTGCTCGCCCCTCTTTCCCTTGTGGGTAGATGGTCACTTCCCCTGACTCCAGAGCTCCATTTAGCAATTCTTGTGAGCATTCAGTAGGGAAGGGGAAGCGCAATTTTCCTGGAAGACAAAGAAACATGTGCCTTAGAGTATTATAAATATTTTGCTCTAGCTAATCTAAATAGTGAGAAAAAAATAATTACCGGTGATGAACTGTGACGTGACAAGTGATGTATACTTTCCATTTTTCTCGCCTTGTACCACAACAGAATAGGATGATGAAGGAATCAGGCCAGTCAGTTTATACTCTGTGATGGGTGGCTCCAAGATGACTTCCTAACACGGAAAGTTGTGTTTTTGTAGAACCTTAATTTGGTCAAATTGGTCCAATCAAAAGAGGATAATCACTCACCTGTGCCTCCTCTTTTGCCATCTGATAGATCACTCTGTAGCTGTGAAAAACAACAGAAGTCCTCCAGGCAATCACTGCAGACCGACCACCAATTTCACTGGCCTTAACCACTAGAAAACAGAAGTGCATAAGTTTAAGTTTAAGAAGGTAAAACTCTAAAGTCTTCAGTTATTCCTATTCTACTCACCATTTGCTGTTGTAAATGAAGTAGATATTCCCATACTTTGGAGATTGTTCTTTTGGGTCCGCACTTTGACCTTATACAGAGTTCCTCTCTGTAAACCTTTCAGCTGGTACTGCACTGAATTTCCTGACAGCATCACTGTTACTGTAACATTTGGAGCTTAAAAAAAACAAAAAACAAACAAAACAAAATTGATTGATGGATCAATCAATTCCACGCTTACACTTATTTTTACCGTCAGTTCAAACTCACTCTTGGAGGACCCATAGCTAACAATGAAACGATCCACTTTCCCCAGGCTGGGTGTCCAACGCA
Source organism: Alfaro cultratus (assembly GCA_903066825.1). Classification (NCBI taxonomy): domain Eukaryota; kingdom Metazoa; phylum Chordata; class Actinopteri; order Cyprinodontiformes; family Poeciliidae; genus Alfaro; species Alfaro cultratus. The sequence goes on along the minus strand of CAEFZX010018999.1, from coordinate 16,392 downwards.
GCATAGCTGTGTTATCTGTCACATTGATGACTTGGAGATGTGTTGGAGGAGCAGGTACTATATATATATATATAAAAAAAAACATTCACAGCATATTAATTGACCTTCTTGTTCACCAGGTGTACTGGGTGAACTTCTTTAACAATACCTGTAGTGATAACTGAAGTGAGTTCATCACTCTGAGCACTTCCTTTGGTTGTGGTAACACTGATAATGTAGGATGATCCAGCAGACAAGGTAGACAGAACAACACTTGATTGGTGAGAGTCCACAGACACAAACTGGCTTTTCCCTGACAACATGAACACAAGCATCGTATTACATTTACCTCTCTTTCAAGTCTGTAGCCAATATTCCCGGGTTTCTGTCTATATATATTGACTTTGTTCTTTTGTTTAAATCAATATCTTTGTCTATAAAGCTGGTTTGACTAACCTGTTGCAATGTTGATGTATGTTACTCTAAAGCCTGTAAATATGGTGTTTGGTTTGGTCCAAGAAACAGTCAGAGAGGACTCTGTTACATTACTAAAAAACAGTTCTGTGGGTTTCACAGGACCTGGGAATAGAAACAAGTAGTTTTATTCATTGATTAGTGTTTTATTGTTTACTTCTTAGCAAAAGCTATCTTGAGAGTGTTGAAACCATTTGGAAACATGTTTCTCGTATTTCATATCTCACCTGTGGTTGCTGTAACTCTGTGAATCTTGGATCTTCTGTCTGCTGTAGAGCCAAATACATGGACCACATAACGTGTGTTTGCCTTGAGATTACTGAACTTGAAGGATCGTGCGCTCCCAGGCACCACTCTTGAGATCCTCTTAGTTTCAGTTTTACTTCTAGATTCAACACTTTTACCAGAGGAGATAGTTGTGTTGGTGCTCTGACTGTGGACTTCAGTTGATGTTCTAGTGCCAGACATCCAGTCTCTTTCAACAATCTCCCCTCCAAGGCCGTCATTCTCGTCAGCGTCACTGTCCGTGCGAGGCTCTCTTCTGATCACAGTGAAATTCTTGAACATACGTTGTGGCGCTAACCATGTGATAGTGAAGCTAGAAGTGGAGATATTCACAGCCTTCACCGATCCTAAACCTCCAAGTTTTTTGGAGGAGTGATTGATTGTTGTATTGTTCTCTAGAACTTTGTTGTCGTCCTTTGTTGAAATTCGGTTTATGCCAGTGGATGTCTTTTCTTGATTCTTGTTCGTGTTGGACTGCTCAACTGACTTGTTTTTGTTTTCATCCTTGCTTTTTGTGCTGTTGGTTTTATTCTCATTACTCAGGGTTACATTTGATCGTGGATCATCTTGGGGCGGTAATTTCCCTGGTCTTTCTTCCTTTGTGATTTGTGGATTTGTTGTTTGAGGAAGCTTTTTGATCTCTGGTTTTTCTCCACGGGCCTCTTTTTCATTGTCATTCATAGATTTAGTGGTTGTATTTGAACCCTTCTTATCATCTTGTGAACAGTAAAAGTTTAAAGTTAGTTAGAGGTGGAGTAAAATAAACTTTGGAAACATAACAAATGTATTCTTACCTTTAAAGCACTCGGCATCTTTTGCACACTTACTGCAGTCAAGACTTGTCAATCCTTTATGGCAAATACATTTCCCCTTCTCACATTTCCCCTTGCCACTACAGTCATTTGGGCAATTTGCAGAACATGGACCTGGTTGGTGAAAAGAAGAAGCACAATTATTAAATCCAGTCTGCATTGTCTGATGCTAGATTTAAAATACTGGTAAGGCATAGCTACATTTCTCCTTTAGAAGGGACATCTCTCTTTCCAGCCGGGTCAGGCGTCCTTTCAGAGCAGCCATCTCAGCTTCACATCCCCCTGTGCACCCATCAGGTAGCAGGTTGATGCTATGTGTCATCACCAGTGGAGCACCAGGCTTTAACGTCAGCTCCTGTTCCTTTGTGTGGCTCCAGTCACCATTGAAAGTGATGATCACTTTAAGGGGTTGTGAAGGACCAACACTGTCTTTGCTGATTGCCTGGATTAAAGGAGTCTGAGTAACAGTAATGGTGTCCATTTCTTTATCTTTATTGAAACCCCCGGCTCTTTCACCAAGTTTGTCTTTGGCCTTCTCCTCATTGATCTGATGGTGGATACCAACAACTGACTGATGTCCAGACACTTTATGCTTATTTTTGGTAGTTGTAGTGCCATTGGAAGGTAATGGCAGAGTATTTGAAGCAGACATATCTTTAGACTTTTTATCACCACTAGAAGGAGAATTATCCAAAGTTGTTTGATTAGTAGATGTTGTGGATTTGACTTTTGTAGATTTACTGATGGTAGATAAAGATGGAAAGCTCTGAGTTGATTTGTCTTTGGACTTCTCATCACTTTTAGGGATGTGTGTTTGAGCAATGGTCTGGTTACCAGAGGCTGTTGTCTTGCCTCGAGAAGTTTTGCCACCACTGACAGGTAAAGACAGAACATTTGGAGTTAACTTGTCTTTGGACTTCTCATCACCGGTGGTGAGGGGAATATCAAAAACAGTCTGGTTACCAGTTGCAGCCCTGTCTTTGGTGGGCTTACTGCCAAAGGAAGTTACAGAAGGAACATTGTGATTGGACTTGTCCTCAGCATTCTTCTCATTACTGCTTAAAGGAGATTTTGATGATGTAGTTTGATTGTGAGATTGTTGAAGTTTGTTTCTGCTGGTTTTCAAAGTACTGTCTGAGAAAGGCTTTGTGATAGTTGACTGGTCTTGGCGAACTCCAGTAGGTTCAGGCTTGATTTTGTTGGCTTTTTCTTCACTGAGTGACAGTAGCTTTAATGAAGCTGTCTGGTTGACTTTGTGTTTGTCTCTGTTGGTGTTGGTGTCAGTGGCTTTAGGAGCCTTTGCTGGTGATGGTGGAGTGGTTTGAACCACTGCAACACTGAGTTTGCTTTTGGTGGTTGTTGCAGCATTGGTTGCTGATTTCTGGTTGGAGCCTGCAGTGGGTAAAATTGTCACAGTGATAGTGTTTGGCTTTAGGGTGGGGTTCAAGCTCTGTTTAGAAGGGGCACCAGTGGTTTTTGGTTTTGAGAGGGTTAAAACAGCATTGGCTTTGGTCACATTGCTTCCTGCAGCATCTTTTTTGTCAAGGGTCGTGGTTTGAAAGGAGGAGAATGGGGTTAGAAGGAAGAGAAGTCCGAAGGTAATTAACATATTGCAGTTCCTGCTGTGCAGGGATGTTGTACAACGTTTGGAAAATTGTTATACAAAAAAATTATGTATTTCCTCTATACTTCTTTGAAGATGCTGTTGGAGTGACTTTGGCAGGTCTTTCCTACAGATGAAAAAAGGAAAATCATTATTATTGCAGATATTTTTTAATGTGTTTAAGTTGCCAGCACACTTTTTCTGATCATATGAGTATTTTCGGTCCTTGTTTGCGGCAGATTTACAGAGTTCCCATTTACACTCCTCAGTTAAGATATTTTTACATTAGTCATATTTATGACTAGTGTATTTGTTGGGTAGTGTTTTGCTATGAAATACTGCACCACAGTTGTGTAGCTGTTTTGGAAACTAGTGTAGACATCTTCTTTAAAAGTCTTTACCTTCTTCACACAGACTGTAAGTTGGACAAAGTTTAATAAGCAGAAGAGAATATGTCTTTGGATAGAGGTTGATTGATTTGATATTAATGTTAGACTGAGTAATAACTATGGTGTAGTCAAAAAGATACAATTTGGATTTGACAAAAAGTCCTCCAAACTAAAAGATTTTGCATGCAATAATCATGCATGCATATTTACATAGTTAAAACATAATTTTCTAACATAAATATTACAAACACAGCCCTGATTTGTAACTGAAAAGCTTGCCAAACCAAGTTTTTAAATTATCAGGAAGAAGCAAGACTTGAGTGGAAAATCCAGAGTTAACTAGTGAGAGTACGCTGAGCAGTAACAAAGCATCACTGTACTGAACTGTGAGACAAGGTATACCTTTCAAGATACAGAAAGCTGCACAAACCACTGAACCCAAAACTCTAAAAATCCCACAAATGTCCAACTGCTGTTATAAATTTATGAAGAATCAAACTGGAGAACCAAGAAGACTTGTGTGTGCCTTTATTTTTTCAAGCACTATAATCAGCAACCTGCACACTTTTAACCTGCATATATACACAATCAGCATATATTTTACATTCCATCATCAAAAGCATTATATGTAAGTCTCAACAAATAAGAAATTCACACAAAACAAGATAAATCCCCATGAATACTACAACACAACATAGTATAAGTGCATTGCCATGCCTACCTTTGGAGCACATGCTACATATTATTACTTCAAAAGAGTTCAGTTATCTCTTTGAAATAATTATGGAGAAGAAAACCTACCTGACTGATGAATGAGTTGTTTGCTTTATGTCTCTGACGCCATCTGAGCAAAAGCAACTCTGGCAGACGGGAACAGATCTGAGAGGAAAGATTTGGAAAAAGGACCCCCAATATAAAGGAGGTGAGTGATGAAGACTGGCCCTGCTAACACCTCCTACACCTTCCTATTACAAACACACCTCTACCACGCCTACTGGTCCCTCAACGCCTGACCACGGGGAAAAATATTTGTGTAGGTGTTACAAAACAACAGAGACTTTTACACTCACTCAGACATTAAATGTACCATTTTCATTTTCTGTGGAAATTATTAATATTTTACTTAACATGTTTTGCTGACATCTACTGTAATCAGCACTAGAATTATCTACTAATACATGTACATATAAATATATTTTTCATTTCTTGTACATCATGTTTTAGTTACTAAAATGAAAAACATTGCAAAGCTAGGTTACAATTTGATTTGAACATGTTCTGCAAGTGTCTTGACTTATTTCAGCTGCTGCTGCCATAAACACACACTGTAAATGCATGATTCAGCTGGAATACAAAGCCCAACACTGTAAGTATGCAGCTCTGACTCTAGGATACAGAAACCCCCCAGATATATGAATCGGCTGTTTGTTGAAGGTAATGAGATGTAACTGTGCGTGAGTTATGCTAGCAACCGACTATCCACAGAATGTTAGGAAGCCTCTGTGCCGGGATTGCATCTCTAACCCAATGGCCACCCACCATCCCATCTTTTGTAAACCACATGAAGAAAACTGTATAAAAGGTTTACAGCAAACAAGATTATGTGATGCTCTTGGACGCTAAAAGGAGATCAGAAACAGCAGCTGAGATCATCACACCTTTTAATGTATATTAAGTGTGGCACTTTCACCATGGCATTTACATCAATATTTAATGTATTCATATTCTTTACGCAGAATCACTATGTAAACACAAAATGAGTTGGGGCTGCTGTCTAACTTTAAGACATTACTATACTTACCAAATGTAACAAAATCATTCAAATACAGTGGCAAGGGAGGCTGAGTGATGACTCAAGTTTATCTTTCCAGCATAAACGATAAATAGGACAGAAAGTGAGGTACAGAAATGTTCCAGAAGTGCAAAATCCGTTGCTCCTTTTCAAAATGTCAAATGGCTATTTCTGACGGATATTAGGTAAGAACATTTTCTCTCATATTACAAATGCAAATATATAAAAAGGTTCCTAAACACTGTTGTGACTGACAGGAACCATTTCAGATAAAACTACATTTGAGCATCTGGGCAGGAAACACTGTATACAGGAACAAACAAAGGATGAACATGTGGAAAAGTACCACATGGAAACTCATTTTCAGAAGCGGTACCAATAAGTGGGGTACTGTAGATTGATCTGCTTTGAAATAATGTTAACACATTAAGAAGAAACAAGATTAACAAATTCTTCAGTATGGTGTTTTTCACACTGTCATTTTTTCAGTGTTGTTCTCTTATACTACTAATTCTTAAAAAAAAGATACCTTTTTAAAAGAAAAATCTCTGGTCATGATTAAAGTATTAAAGAATACTTAATACTTAAGTCTACTGATTCATCTGTTACTCTGCTCATTCTAACTGCTCATTAGTGTGGTTGCTTGGTGGTATTTTTATATTTCTGTGCAAAATAAATAAATAAATAAAAATACAGAAATATTTACTCTTCTTAATGCAAATAATAACCCTGAAAATGTGCATCCTTATCAGTAAATGATCAAATCCTAATAGGGCATTAAAAGAGATTTTTACTGAAAAGACTCAAAGTCAACTGGATTTGTTTTCCTTATGAATTAAACAGATGTGTATTTAAAATAAATGTTTTTACAGCTTCGGCAAAAATATCCAACCTCCAAGCACAAGCACAATCTTATGCAATAAATAGATTTTTGGTGACATTTCTGCAAACAAATTGTTGATGACAGCCTCAAGTGCAAAAAAAAAATGCCATGAACTCCAGAGTAGGTGGCCCATCTCTTTTTGATGGCAGCCTACAAAAACATCTCCAGCCGTATACCTTTCTGCATCATGGACCACCATCAAGCTGCTGACCGTGACCTGGCCTTTGGGCTTCACTTCAACAACTACCAGGACTTCAAGACCTGAGAAAATACACCTGGTCATGTAAACCTCTAGATGTTATTTGAGGGAAATTTGTGAGATCAGCATCTTTATCAAAACTGCATTCATTTAATTTAGGTTTTATTGACATAGCCAACCTAAAGACATCTTTCACAAATTTTCCTCTGCTGCAGCCTATTCATGAATCAGTCAAATTGAAAGTTAAAATCCTCCAAAAAAAAAAAAAAAAAAAAAAAAATCATATTTGCTTTTTCAGTCTTAAATTACTATTTTAACCAAGGGACATAAGTGTACTCTTCTCACTGTTGATAATACATTGATTATTCCAAGAAGTCTTTGGCAAAAAGCTCCTTTTCTCAAATCATGATGTTGGCTGCTGACAGCAACCAAAAGTATGTGAGAAATCTGTGTATTTATTTACCCTTTATTCATCTGACTTTAATGAAATGTCTAATAGTGAAGCTGAAACAGTGTGGCCATTGAACAGGCTATGATTGAAGTGACGGTCAGTCCCCCCGTGTTGCTTACATTGGACCTGCTCCTTGAGATTAGAATAATATAGGCACATAAGCCTTTGCTTGTTCACAGCCTCCTTACCTACAGCCTCCCCGCTCCTGTTCGTTCTGAATTATGTAATTGCACTGAGAACCTTCTGCATCACGTCTCCTGCTTGACCGCATTCGAGAAGAGACATAAACTCTCTCTTAAGGGGAATTTTGGTCCTTATGAGGGGTATGATTGATCCAAACCCTGCCATCCAATAAGAGTGACTGAATAGGCCTGGAAAAAAACAAAAAACAAACCACTCCTTCCCACCTCCTTTTTCCTCTGGTTGCAGATGTCAAGCAGGAAGAGGAGGGCAAATTCAGCACAGAGAAACCTCTCAGATCCTTGGCTGCCCGTAAAAGCAAAAGATAACATAAAAAAAAAGAGAGTGTATTTCACAGGAAGGCTAAGATAAACCCAGCTGAATCGTGTTCCTGGGAGAAAGGTGGGAAAACAAATCTACCTTTTGGTTTCAATGTTAAGTTTCAGTTTAAGTATAATTGCAACATTATTCAGCAACAAGAACAATAATTTAAAAAGATCACATAAACTAATATTATGAGTGGTTTAACCAGATTTAATAGAAAATGCAACATTGAATGTCTATTGCAGTCTCAAAGTTTGTTTATTCCAAGTATCGTCATTATTTAGAAAAGATAGCAAAGCATTGTTATGACCTACTGAAAATGTAATAAATAAGATCCTATCATTTCCCATGGTCTATGGCCAGCACTTCTGAACAGAACACACGTAATCTGTTAAATACATCAATTAATGCCCTGATTTATCACATCACTCCTCATGTGAATTCCCCTTTAGTCTAATCCTTATTGAAAGGGGCTTCCATATCATCAATATTCTTTGGTTTGCATGCTGCAACCCCCTTTTTCAATTTGCAGCAGAGACTTTCACTAGAGTTTAAGTCAGGTCATGTTCATGGTCACTTTAGCATCATGAAGCCCAGAAATATTCAAAACAATTGCAGATTTAAGCTTAAAACCTTCTTTTATTTATTAAACCAACAGGCTTGTTCTGACTGAAATTAATGCCAGTAGTTTGGAGTGGCTCAGCCAGAGTCCACACTTGAATCAGACAATGAATCTTCAGAGGAAGCTAACTATTAGTGTGATGAGTGTCATTGTAGGCATGGTGCTCTTTTTAGCATACTCTTCATTGAGTATATCAAGTTCTTTTGAAAACCACTGTGGGTTTTTGTCCATTTGGCTCCTTAATCTGGTGACAGCTTTTGATTACTTCCTCTTTCTGCCAATTTCAGCCAACATAGATTCTATCCTTGTGACTTTAAATTTGTGAACTTGACCAGGACCTTTTCAGTCTTCTTTAAAACATTTTGGACAGTTCTCTTGAAACTGCTGCAGGGGTTGAATAATTTTAAGTCTTAGTAAATTTTGGCATGTATAAGCAATAACAAACACAAAGTATTTTTTTTTCGACAAGAAGTTCTGTTTATTTCAGCTACATATCATATAACTCCAACATGAGGAGATAAAAACAATGGATTAACTAGAAAAGATAAAGTGGTGCTCTAACAAGTCGTTTACTTTTAGTGTGATTATTACTTTTTTTTTTAAGTTTGTGATATATTTTTATGCTAAAAATAAGGTAACTTATCCATCAGCTGAAATGTGTAAATTGTAGTAAAGGTTAACAGATTCATGAGTCACATTTACTGTCTGCAGCCATCGGTTTTGTATTCGTCAATAAATTCATTGAACTCATTACAAGTACGTATGTTTGCAGATTTTTTACAGTCGGCCTCGAGTGGTTTCTTTTCCACCCAGGTGTTTGATTCCAACAGATACTGCATGCTACAAAGACAAAAAAAAAACAAAAAACCAGTGTCAGTGTATTTAAAACTGTATTTTTGTTAATACAACTCATGTTACTTACTTTCCAGTTAAGTCTTTAGTGGAACCGTCGTTACCCATAATCAGATACTGTCTTCCTGATTCTAACTGCCCCTTGCACTGAAGCCTTTTGGCAAACACCCGAACACTGTTGACTGTAACAAGCCGGTCTCCATCTGGTAAACAAAAAAAAAAATTATATATTTCTAACCATTAAAAAGCCCCAAAAGTATTTAAAAACCTCAATTTCAACCTCCCTTGATTGTTTTGGTCGGTCACTTACGATGTTTGAGGATGTCGACAACTTTAGTGTTGTACATCTCAAAGTTGCTCTTAACAGAAATATTCTGGACTTCTAAAATGTAAGCTGGTATACAGACACACAAATACAAATCTGAATAGTCTGTTATGGATAATAGATTTTTTAATGAAAAAAATACCTATCACAGTTTTATGTGAAGTAGAACATTATTTAATATTAGCCTTTTTTTTAATTTATTGGATTAAAAAATAAATAGTTATAAACATTATAAAAATGCAGCAAACCCTCAGAGTTATTTGCCAACAATATTTTTGTAGAATAGTAAATTCTTGTAGAGACTACTTACCATAATCCACTCGGGGGGATAAGCATGCATATTCAAAACGAGTATTCTTTCTTATGTTTTTGGCTCGGTTAGATTTGAAGGTCTCTTGTAATTTATGACAGGGTCCTAAAGAAAGCACACAATCACATTTACAATCCATAAATGAAACATGCTTAACAGACGCAACATGGATTCAAATGACTTTTTCTCAAATTCTAAGATACATAAATGTACTTTATTGATGGGGCAAAAAAACAGGCAAAATGTGGTGCTAAAATGATGTCCAAGGTCACAGATTCACAAAATAATGTTTCTGGACTTTAAGAGTCAGTACATGTGCTGTCTGATCATTTTTATTTCATGTTGCTTGTCCAAAATTTATAGTGAAACTCCAGGTGACAGAGTCCAGCTAAACCAATTAGACAGAGGAACTCCTTTATTCTTTTTACCCACATGAACATAACAATCCCCAGGTCTGATTTCAAGATGCTTTTTTTAAAATATTAGTTCAATTTATTCTGCAATTCATGTTTAGGTACAGAAAAAATTGTCTGAAGTAAAAACTTTGTGAGGTGGAAAATAGTGATAATTCATTTTGACATTATTTTAGAAAAAAATGAAAAATGATTTTATACATTTCTAATTATTCTTCTGTATGCCAATTATCTTTTTTTTTTTTTTTTTTTTTTTAAATCCAATTGCATCCAATTGCATAAAATGTGTGAATAAAGAGAATCCACATGTATTTAATATAATCAGTGTTAATGGAGGCTGTTCTGTGAGAGCCTCAGAGAAAATTGTAGGACATTAGTGAAAAAAGCAGACTCATAAAGACTAAGGAACACAGCAAACAGGTTGGCGAGAAAGCTGTGGAAATGGTTGTGATTGTTTAACATGAAAAAGGTAAATAAATATGAATACGGTTAGATATTGTATGTATGTGTACATATTTTTGAAGTGAGTGCCTACTTTCTGCACACTGGCAAACATCCTCTGAGCACAAGGTGGAGATCAACTTGCTTCTTCGTGAGGGCGAGTAGAACACGGTGCACTTTACATCTGTAAAGAAAAAAATAATAAATTCAACATTGATGACATTAAGACATTATGTAAAATAGAAAGGAATATACTACCAGGTTCATAGTAATCATAGAAGACAGCTGGGGCAGGTTGTAAAAGGCCAATTGGCACCATCTGATTAGCAGTGAAACTCACACATTCCCTGGTTTCAAACAGCTGGAGACGAAGAGAAAACCCATGTTATCAATGAACATCCAAAATACCCTGATTTTAACTTGATTTTAACCATACCTCATTGAAGTACATCAGCAATCTTCCAGATGACAGCTCATAATGACTAATGTATTGCTCTGGGGGCTCTTTAAGCTGAGATGGAAACAAAAAAATCAACTCTCAGAAATTAGACAAAACATTTATTAGGGGTAACTGGATGAATCTTTTTGGTCTGTAATAAATAAGAATTTCAATACATGAGAGCAATAAACGATTGGATAGTAGGTTTCTATGAGGCACAAACTGGTTTCAACCTTATTATATTGAACACACAACTTGATATTTATTCGGAAAATCTTGTGTTTGAGTTTGTAGTAATAAAAAAAATAGGGGAAATTTTATTTGCAGATTAATCAAGTCACTGGTCTCCAAAGTCTCCTAATTACTAAATTGTACTGAAAGTTAGTAAAGAATTCCTCTAGTTTTATCTTTATTGTTTTTCAAAATATTTATCATCTTGCAGATTTGCAGCTAGAGGTTTACATCCCTTGAAGAAAGACCAAAGCAAAGTTTCTGGAAACAAATACTAAGACATGTGTATGAAATTATTATTTACACTGTTAAATGAGCTTTGAAAAGAAAATAGAACAACAAACCCTTTCCAGGTCTTCAATTTTCACTTCAAATCCACTAAGTAATGTGATGTCTGCAATGCCCATCCCAGTGAGAGGGCTGTTTGGGTTATAACTAGGAGGAGAAAAAGAATTAAAAAAAATCTTCAATTTTTCTGTGTTTACCTTTTCTCCTTTTGTAGCAGCAAATTGTTCTGAGAGAACATATTTGACACCTAGCAGAATATTTGCTGGGATTTCATTTTTCTGGCTGATCTCTGGTTACCGATCTTTAAAAAGCCTGACCTGCCGATTTTGATTTGGGCTGTTATGACATTTTTTTGTCTGAAATGTCGCTAAATATAGCAATAAAGTCGCTGAGCTGGCAACAGTGGGGTGAATATTGTTAACTGTCAACGTGCAGACCTGACCTGGCGGGCTGGTCTGTCAGTCACACCTCTCACTGTAGAGCAGAAGAGGTCTGAGACTGATTTTTAAACCTTTGCTGACGAAGATAAGATTTTGGAATAAGATGGGCTTCACATGTAAGTATCGACCAATCACAATCCCCCAAAATTAAGGAAATTGGCGCCCAGAAATCAACTGGTCGATAAATCAGTTGGCCAATAAATGTACCCTACTGTACATGGATATAATGTAAACAGCACTGCCAGAGATGCAATAAGTTTATAGCAGGTGCTTGAATGATCTAATGATCGGACTGCTGATTACAGCCAGTCCACATTGCTAGCAAAACTAAAGGGCCCCGAAACCAAATTTGGCTTAGGGCCCCATAGAGGAATGGGCCGGCTCTGATTGCTGTTGCTGCAGCCAAGGGTTTAGCTGGCAATTACATTGATATTGAGGCTAGTTTAAATAGCTTTATCCCCTGGGTGAACTAAATCCTCATTTGAAAACTGCTTTTTGTGTTTACTTGAGATATCTTATTTATGGAACTACTTGATTATCTGGAATGTGTATTTGTGACAAGAGTGAAAAAAATAGAAATCTGTAAAAGGTCAAATACTTTTCATAGCACTGTGTGCACAGTAGATTACCAACTAACCTGACACAGACAGTGTAAGTAACAATGCTGTCTGAATTTACATCATTTTCAAGATCTCTTCTGCTTCGTGTGAGAGCATCAAACCGCTCAATCGCTGATCGTGCTTCTCTGATCTGCTTTCCCTCAGAAGCATCATAATCGTCGTAGTAGTCATAATTTTCTATGATCTTTTCTGCAAATACAGAGATGTCGGTAAGCATAAAGTGTTGTTGATGTCTGTTTTTCATTTGTATTGTTAAAAGGCTTACCAGTGTACTTTACTTTTCCCTCCACTTTGACACTGATATAAAGTTTGGAACAATTCTCCTCTGTGTCCAAGAGATGGTAAGCCTTTACAGTCTGCAAAACAGATTTACTGTAAATTATAGACATCAATCCTGAAATACACACAGAAAGGGGAAATGAAAGCCGCTCACTTTCAGCTTGACATTTCCTTGTCCTCTCAACTCTACTGTAATGTTTTTCCCACTAAGTTTCTGGAAAAAAAGTATAAAAAGAACAAAAATTACTTGAGAAAGACATGTTCCTTTCCCATTAATGTGTGAAGAAATTACCTGCAGATTTGTTTCCACTTTTTCTTTTATGTTTGTCAGTTTAAGCCTAAGAACGCCAGTTTTTTCTGGGGTTGTGAATTCTACTGTTACATTCATGATAGAATCAGTAGTCTTTGCTAGTTCATATTCTGACAAGGCCTCCAGCGCCATGTTGGTGTCCTGGCCAGAGAGAAAATCTGTTAAATTATCTTTAACTTGTCCTGCTTTTTCTGACCATTACTCAATGTTTTACAACAAAAAATGCCAACTAGAAACAGTCTCCAAGAAAAGAGGATTGTTACCTGAGTTGACCGGTAGCCCCCTTTATAGTTTTCTTGGCGGACTAACCAGCAGGCCGTTAGGTTTGCCCAGTGAGAGTTGTTATTTTTCACTGCAGCTAGGAGAGCATAGGCTGTTGTCTCAATTGTGATGGCCTTCTGTTCTTCTGGATTGGTGCTATTTGTCCACATATAGCAACCATTTTCATCTGATTTTTTATTTAAGAATGCAAAGAAAAAGAACAAAGTTAAATTTTTGATGCATACCAAAAGTACTCTGTCTTCAGTACTGGTTTGAAGTAGCCAAAAATCCATTGGCTGGGAAGGGAGACATGACAATATTATTGTCATATACTGTATATGAGAAAAAGAAGACATCTTGGAAAGTCTAACCCACTTTATCCAAAAAATGTTTTGTCTGATTCTCTGTCAGAAACAGAACTACATAATTTTCATATCTTCTTTCAACCTCACATTTGTTGTACAGTACATATATAAAAAAGGAATTTGAATCCTATACTCAGCATTATCTTGATTCAACATGCCTGTTGTCACCATTGATTGAAGTTTCTCCCATGCACGTAGCTGATTGCTCTTCTTTGGCTGGTCAACTGCTAGGCAATATGCTGTTATAGCCACTGCATAGGTATGGCTCAGCTCTTCAAGTTGTGATGCGAGATACGTCGTTGCCTTTCTTATGGTTTCTTCCTGTAAAAAAAAGTTGTACTTTTTTACTGTTCCAAGTGCTACTGACAGGGATTCTTTAAAATATTGAAGTATACTGTAAAACAATAGACAGAATACAATTGATTTGTAATTTGGTAAAAAAATAATAATAATAATAATTGTACGCTTGATACAGTCAAGTATAAAATTAAACCAGCATTAAAGTACGTCCTATTTTTAATTTGGATTCTGAAAGACAAAAAAATTAAATCTTTGAAAATCTCACCACTTCATTTCGATTTTCAGGTGCGTGAAATGGAAGGGACCGGATCAATGCAAGAGTGATGAAAGCAGTCATAGAGGCATCTTGGTCTTTCCCTTTCTATATAAAGGAAAGGCATACCTTTCACATGAACTAGTTTGTATCTAATTACTTAAAGTTTTGTCAAATTTGTACACACCCCAAAGGGGCTTACCAGGACATTTCTGTGTAACACAGGTTCTGGGTCTTTGAATGAACCATCACTCTGCTGTACTGACATCAAGTATCTGACAGGGTGGTGAATTTCTTCTTTTTGTACGACTTTGAGCAGTCGACCGCGTTCTCCATGACCATCTGTTTGACGTTCTGCCACCAGTGACAGAACTTTTACAACAAGAGCAGTCCCCCTTAGGAAAAACAAATACAAAACTGAGTAAGAAATGGTTCTTAAAAGTTCAAAGATCTTTGTTAAAATTCTAGGTTTTATGACCAATAATACCGATTCCCTGATAAATAACCTCAAACATATCACATACGCTATGGATGAAGCAGCACTTGTAATCCCAGTGTAGCGCAGAGCGCAGATTCATCCGCCAAATCAACTTCAAAACCCTGAGATGTCAGATTGTGTACAGACAATGCAGACCAGGAAGTTACGAGATTATAAACATTCAGTCTACTGCAGATGAATAGCTCATAATTTAGGAGCAGGTTTTTAATTTTATTGTTTATAGGGACCACAGTTGGTGTATGTTTTTTTTTTTTCACACTGCAGGAAAATTTACATATCTGCTTGATCTGATGGCATCATGTGAATTTGCCGTTGAGCTTATTGAATATTATCTTAACCTAAACAAAAGAAAATTCAATTGAATTTGTCATTATTATTATTCAGGAACCTACAGGTAAGAATAGATTAAAATGCTCAGCCTGGCTTTGAAGCCAGGCCGGCCTGTGTCGGCCCAGACCGGCTGTGCAGTGCAAACGGTGCTTTAGAGTTAGGACTGTTGAAACAACTCTTTTTAAGTTAAAGAGTAAGTAATTCTGTTTTTTTTTTTAATATATATATATATATTTCTGAAACACAATATGCTGAACTGAAAGTTAAACCTTCTTTAACAAAACAAAGGATTGCTTGTTCTTCCTCAATAAAAGTATGAAGTGTTTGTTCTAAGCGTATGCTGATAGTTATAACTAGTCTAATGTATTCCAATTTTCACAATTTGAGGAAGAATAAAAATATTAGTAATAGTGTAATAACACTTAATGACATATTTCTAACGTTCACTACTTGAGGTAAGGGAACATATGAAGGATATTAAAGCATTTGACAGTGTGATAGCACTTATGTGACAACCTTATAACTGGTCCAATATGTTCCACTTTGCATGAGGTAAGGTAAAATATTAATGACACAATTATAATGATCTCATGACAGTCACAGTTAAGGCTAACAACAAATGAGAGGGTAGTGTAATAACACACAGAGACATAAGTTTTAAGTTTCATCATTAATACCCATTATGACATATTTATGAAAGATAATTCATAAAGACATCATCACATTCATGACAGGTGCTATGTCATGTTTATGAAGGAGTGTGCATAAGACTGACTTTCTTGTCAGTCTTATGCACACTCCTTCAAATAAAGTGTTACCCAGCTTTACAGTAATATTCTTATTTATTGGATGTATCTCTAGTTAAAGAATGTGTATAAATGGTCTACAACTTTACAATTTGTTTTGCTTTCCATCATTAATTTACTAATTTCCCACTGCAAAATGTCTTTCAGTTGAATTTACAGGATAAATATTACACTCAAAGTGAAAAAAGTTTGGAAATTATTTATCATGAAAATGGGTAATTTCCATTCACATGGAAAGGGCTTAGAATAATTACTCACCAGTTAGTTGATTTCACAGTATAAAATCCTCGATAGGATCCATCAGATTTCGTCTTGAATGTTAGAAGCCTTATATAGCCTGAAAATGATTTGACCATATAAGTAGCACATAAGTAAGTAATGCAATGCCACTGAACCCACCATGTTTACTGCCAAACCTCATAAATATGGGGGGGAAAAAAATCTTAAAATAAACTGTAATTCCACACCAGTATTTTTTATTCAATCAGAATTTATAGAGAAAACAAAAGGCTTGAGAAAAATGTCTAAAATATATAGCTAAGTCTATGGTGAAATGGTTTACTTTAGATCAAAGCATTACCTAATGTAATGCTTTGATCTAAAGCATTACACACACACACACACACACACACACACA
>CAEFZX010018998.1:0-14679 GCA_903066825.1 Alfaro cultratus | reverse complement strand
TATATACACATATATATTTTTAACAATGTCTCTATGTCAGTGTGAACAAGCCCCTAACAGGATTTAGATTTTGTTCTGCTCGCTTTGTTTCTTTCAAATACCTTAACTACCTTTTTGTTGAAAGAAGGATTTCTGCTTAGGCAGTTCCTCTCCTCATTCATTACAGAACAGTCTCCGATGTGCAGAGGGAAAATGCAGCTACATCTAATTACTCAACATCTAGAACTCTTTGGGTTCTACCTCCAAGCAATGCCAGACAACACAGTGCGATGCTTAAAAATAGAACCGTGCTTTAAAGGATCGCTAGGTGGAGCACAGAGAAGCGACAGGTGGCAGACACACACCAGTCTGCAAGCTGCACCTTAGCGCTTTAAGTGAAAATCCAAACACTGACAGTGAGGTTTTCTGCCCAGAGTCTCTGTTGTCCTTCCCCTACCACACATTGTGAAATAAGTGATGTCCAGAGTTTTTTTTTTTTTATTTATTGAACCCACCATCCCACACCTTTCTGACTCAAAATTTTGTAACAAGTGCTTTAAAAACTCACCCAGTCCAGAATCCCCCCCACATAAAACCTTTAACATTTAAAAGTGGGCACAGGCACCAGAGGAGAGGCTGATTCCTAAATGCCTACAGATAGTGACAAATTTCACTTGTTTTTATCCCTAATTTAAATTTATATCCCACCAATGGAAATGTTTATTAAGATATGCATCTTTTGCCTTCAACATTATAACCCAGTACAATGCGCTCATTATGGTAGACAAAGCCTTGAATTGTCCTGGCATCACTCCAAAATATTCATTTGCTTACCCACCTAACCTGCGGAATCCATTATACTAAATTAATTTTAAAAAATTTTTTTAAAAACTACATTTATTTCTATCTCCTATACTACGCTATCATTATTCCCAGCTTTTGTAAATAATAAACTAAACCTTGGCCATGTCCTTCATCAATAGAGAAACTCACCTCATCCTGACCTGAATAAAGCTTTGAAGCACAGACGTTTCTTAACACACATGCTTTTTTTGGACACGTAAACTGACTCTAAGAAAGGACTCATTTACTTTTCCTTAATTGATCGGATGAGTGGTGAAGCACCAGAGTGTCGCCCAAACAGACGTCACTCTTTTTAAATCGTGAGTAAATTCATAGTTTTCCAGGATTTTTGGGATGAAGACGGAGGTTTTACACAGGATTTCAATCATTACAGAACGAGAGGAACAGGGATGAGCTGGATTTTAATCTTGGCTCCTTTAATAGGCTGGGGGCACCAAATGTTTAAAAGACGCCTTTAAAGAGCTTTGTCCAGGGCGCAGAATAGGTAGGTAGTTGCTCGTAGTGGCACGTACTAATTTGCCAGGGGTTTCTAAAGATGGTATCGTGGGAGATTTTCTCAGCCTAAGTAATTATTAGTGGATTGCAGGAAACGGGAAGTGCATGTTAAACAGCTTCCAAACCATTTTTCACAACGAATTAAATTGTTGTTCTAGTGAGCTGATTAGTTTCCATCAAGAAAATAAATTATGTGAACAGTCTGACAATACACATAAAAATGTGCCCATGTTCAATATTCTTTAATAAATATGAGTGCTGTTCATTATTATGACTAAATCCAAATGGATATATTTGTTGATCATTTTTCTTCTCACTCAATAACATTTGATGTGAAATTCAATAAATACCCCACACTGGTCCACGGGGGAAAGCTTAGCAGGCAAACAAGCATATCACAGAAATGCCTCATGTTTTTACAAGCCCATCTTGATGTTTGCTTTTATGCTGCTGTTCCTCCTCCCTTTCTTCTTTGTAGATCCGTACAGATCTACAATCTCCATAAAATGAGGTGGGCTTTCCCTTCTGTTTTCCACCTGCATGTATAGATCCAAGTCCTGGCCATTATTCCGAGCATGTACCATGCCCGGTGGGAAATGGCAGCGTTGCCAAAATGATGGATGGAAAAATAAAGGGAGATGAAAAACAATTCTATAGAGAGTGGTTAAGGTGCTGTGTGGAAGTGCCGGAGTTACAAGGTACGGTGCAGGAAGTCAATTTTAATTAAAAGTTTCTGTCAAGTCAGGGGACTTGTCTGTAGTGTGGAGAGGGCAGATCAAAGAATAGCGAAATATTCAAGTACATAAAACAATAGGGTGTATGTTACAATTTTCTCTGAAAGACTGATTCGTAATTTGGATAATAATTGTCTTTAAACTGATAATCAAAATCCAACATTACCTCATGCTAACTTGATTATAAGCAAACATCATATTTTATTTTAACCATAAAACTCGTACATTTTTGTACATTTTTTAAAGTTTCTCAAAGCAGATAATTACTTTTAGATCAAATTTTTAATTGTTTTTTGTCATGCCTCTCTCAAAAACAGGAAGTAAGAACCATATATGGAAGAAACTGTGCTAACAATCCACTAAATAAGTTAAGATGGGGCCTGAGGTTTGGGAGCTGGGCCACGCCTCAGCCACACCTCTTACCCAGCAGTCTACTTACATCCAACATCACCCATCCTTCACAGTTTGTCACATCCTTTCATTCCCACCATCCCTTACTCTCTGTTGGACCTCACTTCATCCTCTGCCATCCCCTCACCCTCATTCCTTTAAACTTCCCAGCTTCAGTTGTCATTTTTTTTCCCATTCCTCTTCATACCAGATTTCATCTGGAAATCCTAAGTTAACTCAAGAATAGTTCACTTCCTGAAGACTGATTCCCCTTGCTGAGTCTCCTCCTCCCAATCCTTCATCAGCATTACTTATCTGTTGATCAAACTGTTCTGTGCATCTGCTTTAAATGGATTGGAAGGCAGTACTGAAACATTATTTTCCTTTGGCATTGTCTTTCAATGCCTTTAAAACAGACAACCAGACAATAGAGTGTATAGGATTATAAAGTCCAAAAATAGCTGAATAACGAAATAATCTTGTTTTAAATGTGTTTTAAGATGATTAAAAATCAGAATAGTCCTTGTCTTCCAAGAGTTCTTGAAAAAAATCTTTGCAAGTCTTCGGGTGTGTGTTATAGAAATATAGAGCATGGGAGTTCCCTGTGGGTTTTCAACATGCATAACACTTGAGTAGGGAGGTTATAGTTGTTATTTATGTCAGGAGCTGCATGTTGGACCCACTTTCGTATCATGTTTTAGTGTGGCTGCAGAGAATTCATGAAGAAGGGCAGTGGGGCTAAACTGGTAAGAATTTGAAGCAAAACAGCAACCCCATTATAGCACTGGCATCGCGTTAGCAAGCTGGTATCAATAGGTGAATTTCTGCATCCTGACTTGGTCTGATAAACTTTTGCCATCGTGTGGCAGTGGGAATTTTGTGGCAAAATGAGTCCGCAGAAGAGATGCAATACATCCTTTTGTGATGTGGCAAATAGAAAAAACAGATTTAAGCGTCACAAAAGTCAAAGAATCAACCTGATTGCCCGCACATTGAAGGAGGATTTCTAAATTGGGCCATGCAATGTGAAGACACCCTAATAGCTGCCAGACAACCTGATCTGCAATAAATTTCCCGTAAATTTTTGTTCTACTCCCAGACATGAGGACATCTTGTTTTTTGTGGCACATTTCAAACAGTTAATTAGGTCCTCAGCAAGAGCTTTCGTGTATATGCAAGTGTTAACTTTGGTGCACATAGCTGATGCTGCACATAGCTGATGCTGTGTAATTTGTGAAGTCCTCATATTAAGTCCATGACTGCCATGGGAAAACCTCTCCACAGGCTAGAAAGTTGCTTTGGGCAGCAGGTACAGGAAATTACAGTCAGATTCCTTTTTACCTAAAGACAGTCTGCTGTGAAATTTAGGCTCATCTCCCCACCACTGACTAATCGTTTCTGTTGGAAAAGTCCTCTACTAGCAATGGTGTTATGCCACCATATAAGGTCCTCCATCAGTCACATCAACCCCCGAGACATTGTGACATTTGCTGGGATGAACAGTGTCGCAGCTGCTTACCTGACCTTTCACAAAGGCTCCTTCAACACTGTGTCAGATTGAATGCAGAGTTATCCTCGACTGCATTTCTGCCTTGACCGCAATTTAAAACTCAATCCAGACTCCCGAATGAAGGGTGTGATGATGCTATAGGTCTAAAAAAATTTGTCTCTGAAGGCACTATGCACACACCTGTCACCCCAAAGAGGATTGACTGAAAGTGTTACAAAGGATTGGACATTTTGTATTACCTCTGGAGCATGTTAATCTTTATATCATGTCAGATTGAAATTTTCTCGTTAAAGAAAAAGAAGGAGAAAATGATCGAAAAAGGACTGCAGGAGATAATCACAAACCTTTAAAATGTGTAATGACCCAAGGTAAGAATGCCTTTGTCAACACTGCCACCCAGTGCACAGAAGAGTAGGTGCACTTATTTTTTCTGCCATCCAACTTCTCAATGGCAGACCTAAAGACTAAAAATATTGCTGCTTCTCCAGCAATATTTTTGTCTGCCATCTCCTTTAGATGGCAGACATCTAAAGGTAGAAGAAACAATCTATGTTTACATTAAATGTATGGAATCAATCCATCTTTAAGTGCCCCACTACTTTCCATTCCACAGTTGACAAACCTTGAATGCTGATGTCATTGTTAGGATGCTGTGCACACCAACACCATGCAGGGATTCCAGCCTTCAAGCAGCTAGAAAACTCCACACTTACACACACACACTGAGCTAATTGCTTGGTCTGCATTTCAGAAGACACACCATTAGTTTTTAAGGATTCCTCTTCTTGTCGTTCTTAAAGAAACATCGTTCATATGTTGTTTCTTTGTTCTCCCCCCTCTGAATACCAATGACCATGACCTCCTTGTCCTTTCCTTTCAAGTTTTTCCTTGCTCGTTATCTCGCAAGCCAGCTGATTGAAACAGTTCCCGTTAATCATCAGATTTCATCCAATCATCACTTCGACACTCAAGTAATCTGAAAATTCAGGCTGTCATGTCATTGCACGTCTCTGATTGTGCTATCTATATGCAAATGATGTGTGAAATGGGATGGTGGCTCAGTGCTACATCAAGCTTTTGTTGGAGAATCTGTGTGTAAAAACAAACCCATGTAACAAGGCTTCTTATATAAAAATGCATTTTGATATTTTTTATTTGGAGCCTCCTTAAACAAATACCCAAGACATGAGGTATCATGTGAACAATGTGACTTTAAACAAAGGAGAAATTACTTCCAGATTTTCAAGGCTATGGCAAACAAAACAAAATGAGGAAATAACTTTAATAAAGACACATAAACCTCTGGTTCTTAAATTTTTCCATGCAGCCTCTTACAAAAAACAATG
Organism: Alfaro cultratus; assembly: GCA_903066825.1. NCBI lineage: Eukaryota > Metazoa > Chordata > Actinopteri > Cyprinodontiformes > Poeciliidae > Alfaro > Alfaro cultratus. Next base: position 9,361 of record CAEFZX010018998.1, on the reverse strand, counting down.
AAAGTAAAAAATAATACTAAGAATTTTGCACAAAAATTTTTTAAAGTCAAGTGCTTCAGCAAAAATAACAATAAATAATGTGTTTAAAATTTAAAAAAATTTGAGTTTTTATTTTGCCCACAACAATTCCATATTCTTATAGTTTATCTTGAAAAATAATGTCTGTTTCAAGTAATTTCATTCTCTTTGATTTATTTAAATACTACCATGTCACAACAAATTGTCTTCTTAGGGAGTAGTATTAAAACAGCTCCAGTTCTAATCTAATGTCATTAAATCAGACTTTGAGACTGTCAAATATTTTTATGTCAGCCAAGATAATACAATTTCTTATCAAGCCATTTTAATTAAATTAAATTAAATTAAATTAAATAAAAAATTAGTAACAAACAATGTAAATAAATCTATAAAAACTGCATAGTTTTATATAGATGGTTGAGTCTCCACTTTTCAGACAGTGAGAGGCGACAGTAGAAAGGAACAACTTCGTTTTAGGAGGAAGAAACTTCCAGATGCATTAGATTTAAGATGAGTCTCCATCTGTCTATCTAAGCCGACTATGCATGCAGAATAATAATCCTCTTATTCAAGAGAATATTTTTGGTCACAGTAGAGTTGCTAACAGTTACAAGAGATTTCAGAGATTTGAAAATAACATAATCGGAGTATCGACCACAGACTCTAGACTTTATGTTGTCCTTATTCTCAAGTAGTTCCATTCATCCATCTATGCATCCACATTTTTAATGGTCTGGTTGAAGGTTATACTATTAAAGGATGATCACTGTATAACCTTCTGACAGATCTGTAGTAAGGTTTTGTAAGCTTTAAAAAACACTAAAAATGACTCCGGGAATTTGATTAAGTAAAAAAAATTTATTTTGACTAACATATGTAGGCAACTTGTGTCAAATATCTCAGAATTTTGCCTATTAAGCTCTAAAGCCCTTGGAATTTACTAACAAAAATGAATAAAAATCTATGTTCTGCCATAAATCAACAAATTCAACAGTCAGGACTTTGTAAAAGTACTGAGTTTGCTCATTGTACAACTCCAAGGAGCCAGAGAATATGCTGCAAATGTATATGCTTTTATATGCTTAAGTTTTAAAAGAAAATAAAACCAAAGAGTTTAATACCCTATAAAGATGTGCTGTAAAAGAACAACCTGCCTGTATTGGATGTTAGTCAGTCAGAATGCCAAAAATCCCCACAGACTCTGGCCATGCTCATGCTTCCTCTTTTTAGTTGTGTTTTCTAAATCTCTACATCTATGTTAGTCCCGTCCGGCCGGAGCTCACCTTTAGGTTATGCCTATTTGACACAAATAGCTATCAGGTGGTAATATCAGGAAGCAACCATGTCCAGACCAACAGTGGGAACTCAGTGAGTATGATAAGAGGCGTCTGTGGCAGCCGGCAGGTCATGTTTTTCCCTCTTCCCCACTGAACCGGAGCATTCAGCTCCTCTGAGCCAGTTGTGTAAAGACGGAACTCTGTGGGTTTATTGAGTTTACTTTGGTCTTAGATGTTTTGTGATGAACAGAGTCTGAGACTACGTCTGCAAAACGGGATAAGGTAGTTAGTTCAGCTCACTTTTACAATAATAGTTATTTTTTTAGGGACTCTCTACTGACTGTGCATGCTGGTTTTACGCAGCTCTTCTGTATTGTACATAAATCTAAAGTCATTGAAAGTTTATTCACATTTCACTTCCAGAAAATAGATTTCTTATTTCCATGCATTTCTTTCTAGTAGTTGAAGAGATAAAGTTAAAGATTTTACTGTAAATTTTACAATATATTTTCTGCATCAGTTTTCTTCTCAATGGACCCATGTGGCTGGGTCCAGTGAGAGTGGCTCAGTATTATGATACAAGTGAAATGTATTATTTTTCAAAATTAACATTCTTGTTCATCTGCAGTTTCATAAAGAGCATCTCCATTGGTTGAAATTCCACTAAAATGCATTGAGAATGGAATAAAAAGATAATTAATTAGGGTTGTAGCAATACACATAGTGTATGATATCATGCTTCGCTGGTAAAAAATTAATTCAAATTAGACAGAAAAGAGTGGCTTTATATTAAGTGAATACTGTGGCTCAGCTGTGGCAAACGCTCATTAAGCATGAACCCAAACTCCAATTATGTTAGCATAATAATGCTTCCGCCACTGAATATTATGCCAAGAATGAAATTTCTTATGCCATTTTTCACATCCCTGAGATGCTTTCAACATATACAGTACTTAGCCTTGGGTTTATTTCTCCCTGGAAAGCACAATAAAAGATATCCTCTGATTGTTTAGTTTAAGGTGGAAAGTGTTTCCATTTCAAGGAACAGAGAACATGATCAATGTGATACCCACAAGGGGACGGAACTGGAGTTCTCCAATTATATGGTTTTCACAGCATGTTTCTTCCGCTTCCCTTTGGGAAAACAATCACACTTTGCACTTGGCAAAAATTAAATCACACGTCTATTTTTGTGCCACTTTAGGAAGACTGAGGATATCCTCAGGGAGAGATTGCACTTTTATATTTGAATGTGTTTCCTGCAGGTCAAAAAGGTTATCTTCAAAAGCCCTCAAATGCAAATGTCCATCTACATAAAATTTATCAGGATCTAACTACGGTAACTACTATAGCTTGAAAAATAAGTCTAAACAGCTGGAAAATTCAATTGTTTGAAAGGTCAGTCCTCAATGTACAAATATCCATCATCTAAGACATGCAGAGAATATCGTTTATCTGCATTTTATCCACAGAAGTCTCAAACTTTCCTTGCAACTCCCTCTGAGGGGAAAATGGCTTCACTGCAGGACAGAATACGTTATGAGCAATTTTGAAAGTTGGCAAACTACTAGGAGAGAGCTGCTGCTGGACAGCAGTTAAGTACAGCTTTATTGGATTAAGCACTATTGGTCATGGAAACAATGTCGCAAGTAATGGCTTTGTTTTGTTAGTTTTTTATTAATAATAATTATAAAGAAATAGTAAAAATGACAGACTGAAAAAAATTATGAATGCTTTTTAAAGAAAATTAAATACATTTCACATCACTTTGCAAAAAATTACAGCATGGACAACAAAAATAAAAAACAAATCACAAAAAAAATATCAAAAAGTAACAACTATGATTTTTCAAGACATCTCTCTTCATTAAAATTGATGTGGTTCAATTTAATTGATGATGTAAATGTTTAGCACTTAGTTTTCTACCACCAGTTTTGACCACACTTGTCTCAAATTGAATGTCTGAGCAGAATTTGTTTTCTTTAATTTGTTAAATGTTACCTACAAAAAACTGATCATAATCCTGATCAGACTTGTCCAACAGATGCTTTATCATAATCTTCCATAACTAATAAACAAGTCTTATATTTTGTAAACATAAAAAACAAAAACACCACAATAACAATAACAGCTAATAGCAACACTTCTTGATGAGAAACAAGCCAAGTACAGAGTATCTGGAGGTGTGTTACATGACATAGTGAATGGAATTAGCTCCTCTTCTCTTCCAAGTGAAATAAACAAGACAATTTTAAATCCACAGTAATGCTTGCTAATCTATAATCCCACAGCCTTGGTGTTGGCCCTGTTTAGCTCCTGTGTAAGGCCTGTCCGACAACACACAGATCCGGGTGTGATGCAGAGCGTGGCGTTGTCCTGAGGTCTGACTGGCTACCCCATAATTCACGGTGCCTGGCTGTATTGTCATCTAGCCTGTTAAAGTGAAAATAAAATTTACTTTAGTGATAAGCATAGCATGCCTGGTGGGCTCAAGAGGGCTGTTAACAGAAATCATCCTTTAAATTAAACAAATGCTGTCAGGTCACATTGTGCAGAAGGAAAACAACCTTTATCTAACCAGAAACAGTTTCTGAGCCTGGTGGTCTTGCTCTGGATCCTCCTCCGCCTACTTCTAAGGGATGAAACACTGTTGTGTTCACCAACATAAAACTTAAAGAAGGATCAATTTCCATTTGGATCATGAGTCTAATTTTGTACCATTTCTGACAGTGAGTTGATTAAAAATAACAGATGGACAGAGAATTGGACTTCACCTCTAATAAAGTAATTAAAAAAAGGTTACTAAAAAGACAATGTGGCTTTTAGGTCTTGTGTCTGGTCTTTGATGTCCAATGGACTTCAAATACTGTTGATGTGCTCCACAGACTTTGAGACCCACAGGCTTTGTTCTACAATTATCCCTTTTCCTTTTGTTTCTTCAAGTCTCAAAATCTAGTCCTTGAGGGCCAGTGTCCAACAACTTTTAGCTATCATCACACTTGGCTTCAATAACTCATTAGTAGAGCTCTGTAGAGCTTGACTGCATGCTAGTGAGGAAGTCTTGCCATTGAATTAAAGTGTGTAGGGAAAGAGACACCTCTAAAAGTTCCAGGACTCTGGCCCTCTAGCACTGTAGTTTGAGACCTCTGTTTTAAGTCAGAGGCAACATTTTTGAGAGACCTTCGGAAAGCATGACTATTTTGTTGAAGGACTTAGAAAAAGAAATAAATCTTACCCCTTTGTACATATTGCTGGCTCACTTCCACAAGTTTCAGCCACTGAGGTCCCTCGGAATTGGGAAGTCATGCTTAGACTTGGCCTTCTGTCTGATTGGCTACGTCGAACAAAGGGTCGTGGTCCTTGTACAGCCACAGGGAACCTTCCGCGACTCCCCCAACAACTGGAAAGGACTGAAACTCTGTTTGAAGTCCATGCTTGAGGTGGTTGGATAACTGAACAAGGCTGGGCCTCAAACATGGATGGAGAGACGGGACAGAAGACCGAACGAGCATTACTGAACATTTGTGCACTTGATTCTTCAGTGCTGTTCTTCCTTGACCATTTTTGTACCTTTGGTGAGGCTGGTGGAGATGGTGCTTTGAAAGGGTAGGAGGTGCTAGAGTTCTGGTTTGCAACAGGTGGGCTGGGAAGTCTCCGTTGAAGTGCCGGTGGTGTAGGAGGGGTCTTGTTAAGAGGGGAGCTATTTGTTGAGGGTGTTGTCACTTCCTTTTTTGAACCTAGAGGGCTGGGAAGTCTTCTATGTAAACTACTTGGGGTAGAAGGAGTGGAAGGTAACATCCGGCCTTTAGAGACAGGCGGAGTGCCAAGTGGTTGGCTACTGGCAACTGAGGAAGGAGGCATGATAGTTGCACTGGTATTAGGTTGAGGCACTAAAATCTTGCCATTATGCTGTACTTTAGGTGATTCTCCTTGGGGTTCTGAAGTTGCTTCCCTTCTAATCGAGGAGCTCTCCAAGTTTGAGTCGGAAGATCGTTGTGTGTGCAAGATCTTTCTAACTTGATGGTTTGAAGATTCTGTCTCCATTCCATCGGGCTGACTGACTTTTGAAAAAGCAGGTGTACCTTGAAAAACAATCTTCGTTGACTGTGGTAAGCCTCCTTTGCTTGGTAATACTGTGACAGTCTGAACTGAAGCTCTAAGTCTTTGGGATACAGCAGGCCTTTTTAGCAACGGTGACTTTCCCACTTTTGTAGTCCCATCTCCTGCTGCAGTCGATCCACTTTGGGCACTTTCAAAAGAAGTGTCCATTAGTACTTCCAGAGGAGGTGGAGGAAGATTGTCAAGATCAAAATAATCATTTTTTTCAGATGTTGTAGACTCAGGTCTACAGCTGGTCACTCCCGTACTAAGAACTGCTTCTACATTTCCTAAACCAGGTAGGATGGGAACACCACACTTTCGTACCCCTTTTAAAGCCCCAAGAACTTTAGGAGTTTCTCTTACCTCTATACCCTGGCTGAAGGTGTCAATCAGCTTTTTGACTGAATTCCTGCCCCTATGAAAGCCAGATGACAGTTGTGGTGATAAAGGAGGGCTAGGTGGAGGAGTAGTTCTTATATGACAGGTGGATTCTGTTTTTTCTTCCTGTTTATCTTCGTTAACATCACAGAGGATTTCTTTTTTGTTGTTGTACTTTAAGAGACGTGTTTTGTCTTTAGGTGACTGGCTATTTTTGTTTTTACCTTGTGGAGGCTGTTTTCGATTTATTGCTGGAGATTGAGCAGGTGAATTTCCTTGAGTTTGTTTAAATGTAACCGACTTTGAGTTTCCTCCCACTTTGGTTTTACTCATCCTTTGTAATCTCTGATTTAGAGAATTCTGAGTCATTTCTAGTTCAAACAGAGTTGGATCTTCACCTTTACTCCGCAAGGATTCTGCTGACCTGGAACGTTGACCCCTGGCAACTGGGTTCTTTTTTATTTCTGTTCTCCGAACAGCTGTTGCTGTTTGAGGCCTCCTTGGAGATTGCACCTCCTCATCTGTCCAATCTTGTCTTGTGGTCTTTGGAGTGCCTGCTACTTTTGCTTTGGCACCAGTGTTCTGCTTTTGTACAAACCGTATTCTATCACTTACAGCATTTTTCATTTTGAGAGTCATTTCTACATTTTGAGGATTTTCTATGCGTTTTCTTGGTATGCGGAGTGGAGGAGTTGCCGAACTCCTGGGTGAAGAATTAGATCGTACTGGGAATGCTACTTTTCCATCCTTAACACCTCTATCTCCTTCCTCTTCATCATTGTTGTCGTCTTCACCATCATCTAAGGAGGCCGAGCCTAACAGTGAATCTCTTTGGTCATTAGGCACTATGGTACATGTAGAATCAAGTGAGTTGAGTGAAGTGAGAGAAAAACTTGGACTTATTTGAGTCCCATATTTTTCTATCGATGCTCCAGTGATGTTTATAGCAGTGTACTCTGTAGGACTGAGTGGAGTTCTGTTTGTCCCATTGGACCCACAACTCTCTGGTCTATGATGCTTTTCACATCCATTAATAGATTCATTCTCAGCCCCAATACCACTGTCCTCACTAAACAGAGCAGAATCCTCTCCTCCAGGCTTGCGAAGGGAGGCGATTTCTATTTGGGTTAAGAGTCGCATCATCCTGGCCTCCAAAGTGCGTTTAATTTTCAGTTTCTCCTCTAAAAGCTCTGACACTGAGGCAAAGTAATCCACTGCTTCCTCCAAAGCAGAGTCTCCAATTCCACAAACAGTCCGGCTCACATTCCTCATCCTCTGAGTGGTGTACTGGAGAAGCTGCTGCAACAAATCTGGTGGCGATTCTGAGCTAATCAGACCAGACGTCCGCTGCGAAGAAGATGAGAGATTTTTCATTTGGCTTGGCCAAGCAAGATGTTCTCCATTTTCTTTCAAAACCTGTTCCCCCTCCTCTGTCATTTCTTCCAGTCCCTGAATTATTTCCTCATAGCGCAAAGCCATGAAGGCTATCATTGTCTGCACAGAAATCTGAGTTTGGGTGGCTTCTTCCATGAGCTCAAGTACAGAATCATATTTGTTTATACTGGGATTCAAAAAGGCATATGCAGCTTGATGAGCCTTTACCAAAGGTTCTGGAAAGTCTACTTTTTGATCTGTAGATATCTTTTCCTGGTCTTTCCTTCTGGGACCTTTAGTACCTTTGGCTGATTTCTTTGGTTTCCTGTTAGACTTTTTATCAGCTAACTCCTGCTTGTCAATGTTTTTATCCTTTCTTAGCGGCAGTGTGACTTTTTCTGTTGCTGTACTCTCACCTTTATCAATGTTCTTTACCTCCGTGTTCACTTCTTCAGTGGCATATCTCTTTTTTTGTGGTGTCATTTGTGCTTCTTTCAGAAGTACCTGGACATGTGGAGATTCCTTGTTCCCCTTTGCTTCCCCTTTTGCAGATCCTGTTACATTATTCTTCCTTCCATCTTCATCCATCTTGTTTTCTTGAGGCACTGCAGGTAACATTCTTTCCCTCCTCATGGCACCCAAACTGCCCAAATTGGTACCTTTGGAGGGTGAGCAGCCCATTTTTTAAGTCTTGGAAATGCAAGGTGACTTCTATGTTTTCCCACAGAGCAATTGCAAGAGAAATTAAAATCCAACCAAGATTCTTATCCACCTGCTGTATCTGTCATTTTCAGATGGCCGAGGCTGTACAGAATTATGCAATCCCTTATAACAAATCGTCCATTGAAACAAAAAGCAGATAAATCCATTTCAAAAATTGCTTCTACCTGTTACAAATACAGAAAATAAATCCACAGAATTATGGCTATATTAAAATTTGTCTGTAGCCTGCTGTGAAATGCATCCATCCGAACCTTCTGGAGGACAAGCAGCTGAAAGGATTAGTAGGGCTTTCAGTGAACTCCTCCGCATTAACATATGGCACGTTAAACCAAATAAAACTCACCTACTTGTAAGAACATAAGCTCATTTGTGTAATAGGGGCTGGCCCATGATGGCTTTTTATAGCCTGCAAAACAATGTTGTAGTTTTTGCTCCTCACTAAAAAGGAAAAGTGATTCATTTTCAGCAGGCATTCAAAAACATCTTTAGTTGTATTCTCAGTTATACATTTACACAAAGCTTAAATTTTACTAGAATTTTTTTTTTATGGATCATTCATCTTAAAGAGTCATGACAAATTCTGAATTCTGCAGTCAGAACTGAACTAAAACAGAAAACACAGGTGACGATTTAATGTTATTTTGTCTTTTACATTTTTCTCCCCAAAATTGTACAGCATTTTAAGTAGATTTTTCATTTTGGGCTCCATCCTCTTTTATAACCATACAAAAAAATAAAAAATAAAAAATAAATCAGATCAGTCCAGTCAAGTGATGACTAATGCATGGAAAAGAGTAATTGACAGACCTAAAAACAGAGTTAAAGTAATCCCCTTAAAATTTCAATAGAAATCTTTCCTTTAACCCAGGGGTCTCAAATTCAAGTCCTCAAGGGCCGGTGTCCTGCAACTTTTAGATGTGGCTCTGCTGCACCACACCTGAATAGAATAATTAGGTCATTAGAAAGGCTCTGGAGAGCTTAGCTACAAAAGGAGGAGGTAATTAAGCCATTTCATTCCAGCGGTTTGTACCTATGGCACATCTAAAAACTGCAGGACAGTGGCCCTTGAGGACTGGAGTTTGAGACCCATTGAATGGCTTAGCAAACATTCCAGATCACAACCCAATCAGAACCAAACATGAAGCAGTATTCAGTTCAGAATATGAAGTCATCAGGTCTTCAAGAAAATAAAATTCAAACACCTACTACCTATTGGTTCAGCAGTAGCCCTTCAAGGGACAGTTTGACAAATCCTGTCCTTGTCTTTCTGAGATCCACTGAAGTGTCTGAAGCAGTCCATTTAATCATAAATTGAAGAGTCAACAGAAACCAGCTTTATCAGTTTCATCATGAAGTCCCTTTAAAAAAAAAAAAAAAAAAAAAAAAAAAAAAAAAAAAAAAAAAAAATGTGAAATGTTAAAGAAGAAAGATATTGGTCAACCCAGATTGAATTTTCACCCCAACATTTTTAAAACGCTTTTTTAAAAATT
>CAEFZX010018997.1:0-45427 GCA_903066825.1 Alfaro cultratus | reverse complement strand
ACACACACACACACACACACACACACACACACACACACACACACACACACACACACACACACACACACACCTACACCCCCCCACACACACACACACACACAACTCAAAAAGCAACACACACACGCACCCAATTTAGAATAATAAACCTAATTCATTCGTTCCCTCTTGAATAACAAACCAAATTTTGCTTATAATTTTACTCTTTGGTTAGTAAGAGTAAGTTTATAAACCTAAACTCCATCCCACCCGCTAAACTACTTCTAGGAATGCAGCTTATTATTTAATTCATTCGTCTCCATCAGCAACAGTTTGCAGCAGCAGCACTGACTCACTCAGAGGCTCATCAAACATGCAGCCATGTGTTTTGGATGGAGGCGCGGTGCTAGCCTACCGTTCACCGATTTGGCGTTGTTTCTCTCCGGGTAGTCGAACCCATTCGTCCTCTTCTCTATCTCCATCCTCCAGCACGGGCTGATCCGGAGTCAGCCCAGCGTTGCCCCTCACCGCCACACAGCAGGGGGATGATGGCGGGGCTGAGGGGTGACAGTAACGTTGATGTTGCTATGAAGTGAAACCAGCCGTCCTCAGCTTTGCTGTGTCACCGCTCGGACCGCGGTCCCATGCCTTTCAGCGAACTGTTTCCAGTCAGCAGGGAATTACTGGATCCACACACGCGCGCGCGCACACCCAGGAATGGTGCGTTTGAGGTCTGAAAGGAGGGCGGAGTTCAGTAACCTGGGAACTTAAGTAGCTTTTGCCGAATAAGAGCTTGGTTTATTGTTAGAATAAATATCACGCGTGCAATGCGAACAAATAATTCCTTTCAGTTTGCTATGATCAAACTGCTTATCAAAATACCGGGTTTTAACTCAGAAAACCGAAATGTAAATTATAATATAGATAATTGGAGCTGACCTTACCTTTTCAGTTCACTAGAAAAGACGTAAACTGAGCAAAGTAAACGCAGGTGAATTTAAGCATTTTTTTTCCTCAACCTTCTTGCATTTGAACTGCAACACAAAAGTAAAACCTGTTCTGTGCCAAACCAGTTTACACTAGCCGAGTTGTTTGGAGACGTTCAGGTTTTTTGGGGCCTATTTTAGTTTCTTCTGCTTAACTGGAAAGCAACACCAGTGCACGCGACAGCCAGCTGCCTTCGCCCTGGGGGAATTCTGGGAAGTGAAGTTTAGTGTCCTTCTTGGCCACCGAAATCCCAATTGTTAACTTGAAGATAATGGGGGGAAAAAAGAAAAAGAAAGAAAGCATTTTGTTTGTCTTAACTTTTGTGTATCAAATTCGCGTCAAAGTTTTTATAGGAAGAATGTTTTAGGATTTTTTTCAGTAGACCATGTGTAACGTCCTTTGCTGGATGCTTCACTATGTCTAACTAAACTTAAATCACATTAATACTGACATGTATACTGACAAAACCAAACTTTTTCGCACCTTTAGAAAATATGTACCAAAGTCGTCAGTACATCTAACCATCTTTTCAAAATTAATGTAACTGATATTATTTGGGGGGGGTTTAAGCTGATAAGAATTTGTGCACTCCCCAATAGTATTCATGACTTCCTATTCCTCTGGAGAATAAATATGACACAAAGATAAATTTTCTTCCGTCACTGGCCACTAGGCTGGACAAGGACCAATATTTATCTTTGCCACAACACACAGGGAAACAATCTTCAGTGATCTCCATTGTAGGGCGCTTCAGCAAAGAGGGCTCTCCATGACAACCGTTGCTGTGTCTCTGCCAAGTTGACCAGGGGTGGGGCAGGAAAACACCTTTTCTTTTACTACCATCACAAATATGTGAAAAGTTTTTCTCCTTCCAAGTCAGAAGGCACCTGATTACTTCAACTATTGTCCCTCTGATGGACTATGAAGATCTGCTATTCATGAACTCTTAAACATGAAAAACTGGATCCTGTAAATCATAGTTCTCTGTGATTTATGATTAATTGTAGTCATTGAGTACATCGTTGCAAATAAACTGAAAATGGGTGATGAGCGTTGGCCAAATATATGGCCAAATCAAAAGTAGATCACCAGACACAGATCGTCCCCCAGAGAAAACCCGTGATGGAGAGCATCAGACAAAACTCAGGACTCTGAATCATATTGTGAGGCAATGTTGATTAAGTATTCTTAGGTTTGTAGAGATTCTTCTCTGAAGGTCTCACATCAACATTTCAATTAGGTTGAGATCTGGCGCTGACTGACTCAGAGCGACAACTTGTTTCTTTTCTTTTTCAGCCAGGTTTGCTGTTTGGGATCATTGTACTATTGGTGACCTTATTTTGGCCAAGATGCAGCTGTCAGACAGATGGCCTCCCATTTGACTCAAGAATAATTCAGGTACCCAGAGGAGTTCATGGTCAAATGAATAACTGCTTGACTTCACAAGTGGCTGCAAAGCAATTCCACACCATCATTCCTCTATCATCCTGCTCGACAGCCAGTGTCTGTGCTGTTATGCTCTGTGAAGTTTTCTCCCAAAATCATTTTCTACATGATTGAATGCATTGCATTTGAACAGCAGATGGCTGCTTCCATTTACTTTTAAATCATTTGAAAGTAGTTAGAGTTCACTTGCATCCTTCATGCTCCATGAAACATATTCTCTCTCATATTCTTAGACTTAGTGCATTTTTTTTTTTTTCAAATTCCCAGTCAAATGTATTTATAAATAACCTTAAAATAATTAGCTTGATCAAAGTGCTGAATAGCAAGCAAAGTAAAATATTGCAAATAGCAGAAATTAAAATAAATAAACTTAAAAACCAACACAGAAATACAAAAAAAGATTTAAAATCATAATGGATCCTGCCTAATTTGTAAAGGCAAACCATTGCACAGTGTCAGAGCCACCACTGCAAAAGCTCATCTCTGGATAACTTCTGGATTTACAGTGAACCTTAGGCACTTTGGCCTGGGAGTGTGAGTTGGAACACAGGGCTGCAATAATTCAGTGAGACAAAATGGAGCCAATTTATTAAAAAAACAAATAAGAGAATTTTAAATAGAACCCTAATATCAACTGGACATCAATGGAGTTCAGCTAGAATTGGCATAATGTGATCTCGCTATCTGGTACCTGTCAAAAACATTTCAGAACCAGATGTAAGTGAGCAACAGCAGCCTGGGAAACACTAGGAAGAAGTCTATTACAGTTAACAAGCCAAGACGTGATAAAAGCATGGATCACTGTCTCCATTCTCCTGTGAGATAACAACAGATTTAAGCTTTGCTGCCTCAACTGCTAAAAACCAGACTTCACACCTGAGTTCACTTGGCTGTTCATTTTCAGGGGAGGGTTCATTTTTACTTCTAGATTTGTTATGGGGGTTTTCCCACTGGGTGCCAAAGATAAAAGGTTAAAATTTGGTGTCCTATGGAAAGCCATTTGGCCCAAACCAAATTAATTTTGACTTATTTTCATGAAAATTCAGAAAACTTTGTGAGGGTCTTAGAAGTGTGTTCTGCTTTTCAAATAGACCTGGCAATCATATCAAAAAGAGATTCTGTGTTTTTTTTTTTTTTTTAATGACTCCAAATAGCATATCCAGTAATGGAGCCCTGTAGTACACCCCAGGATAGTGCAGCAGAGTCTGTACTCAGATAACAGAGAATACCATTAAAAGGTCTCAGTGAGGTATGACTGAAACCACTAGAGGTTTCCACCCACATGCTCCAGCCTTGAGCTGATCAGTGGTATCAAAAGCTACTGTTGAATCCAGAGCCAGAGCTCAGTATCACCAGAATCCATTAGTGGAAACTCTCAGAGCAGATTTTGTACTGTGGAAGGGTCAAGACCCACTGCAGCACCTTAAAAAGGATGGTTAATTATCTTATAATGTGCCTGACAACTTTTGTGTGATTGGTCAGAAATTTCCAATCCATGTTTACCTTACTGACAATGCTGCAATTCGACGGATCTAAGGACATTGCAGGAGTTCTGCACTTCTATTGGCCCCCACATGGCTCTTTTTATGTTGACATTCTCTTTGTCTGATAAATTAATTTGTACCATTTGGATGCTGCTCGTTCTCTGACGGCCAGTTAAATTTCCTATCAGAATTCAAAGCTGTTTGTTATAATTGCTTTCTGTTAAGAACATCTTTGTGTCACGTCACTGAAAGTGAGGCATGCATCAGTGCAGCATGACATGGAGGCAAACCCAGGTGTAGAATCATAGTGTTTAAGTAGACTTCAGCTCATCTGACCTTTAGAAAACAGATATTTTTGTATTCATTGAATAATTCTGGCCAGTGGTACCTGCTGGTGCCCCACCCCTCTGATTGAAAGAGAACAGAAGAACGGGAGGGTGTGGCATGATCGGATATTGTTTGTCAGTTTTGTGCCTCTACTAATGGAGTGTTTGGAAAGAAATCCCTTATTTTTGTCATGGTTGTGTGTTTTCTTTTTTTCAAATTGAATGTGAGCGCTTATTATTTTGAATGAATATCTAATGGTATTCTGTAAATGTTTTCTTCTTTATGGTCAATGCCAGTGACTGTCTGCTTAAATCTGCAGGCTTCCCCAAGATTAGACTGTAATGTGGCCATAAGAAAACATTTCTGTATTTATAATACTGTAGTTTAGTAACGTAATATTTACATTTTATGAAAAAACAAAACAAAACAGAGTTTGAAGTTTTCATTAGTTAGACACCATGACAAAATGAAAGCATATCTGTTGGTGAAGCTTTATAATCTGTCAGTTTTCCTTCCCAACATGCAGAAGAAACTTACTAAAAAGAGCGGGTTGAACAGGTCTTGTTATTCCATGAACTGACCAGGCGATGGCGCCAAATATCTATTTAGATGGAGTCTTAAGGCATTAGGATTTTTTAAAACTTTATCAATAATAAATTAATTAGCTGTGGCTACAGCGCGGCATCGTGTGTATTGCCTACATAACTCTAACTAATTCAAACCACATTAATACCGTTTTGTCTTGAGTGCCTAACTTTGCCTGTTCCGCGTACTCTGAGCGTACGGTGTGAGTGCGTGTGTGTGAGTGTGTGTGTGCGTGTGTGGGTGTGTGTCAGAGCCCTCCCATCTGTGGAGGACACCGGATGATGGATGGTGCGCTCGGATGAAGGCAGACCTCAGAGCGCGGCCCATTGGCATGCAGAGATCCGCGCTGTGCGCTCCTGAAGCCCGTCACCTGCATGAAGCGGAGATGGAGTTCAGATAGACGCACCGCTCCAGCCCTGGGACTGATCGTTGCGACTTCCGCTCTGGATTTCTGCACTTCATGTTTAGTCGCCCTGAGAAAATGTGGAGACTCACCAACTTGTTGGCCTGTCTGCTGGTGTTGTGTAAGGACGCGTCCTCACAGAACAAGGTAAGACGGCGCTTTTATTTTGGAGCCAGCACGCCTGATTTCATGTTTGCAATCAGAAACTGAACACAGGCTTCTTCAACCCCTCCGTCCCACCCACCACCACCTCAGTGTCAAAGTGACTGAGCATCTCAGCACCTGTACATTTTCTGCTTTAGTCCAGCAGATGTTTTTTGTTTGTGTTATTTCTTGTGTTTCGATAAACCCACTCAGTGAGAGCTTTTGTGTCACACAGATATACATAATCGTACCTCCACTGTGCGCAGGCCCATTGCCAGCAGAGATGGCACTCGGTGGGGTTAGTGCAATATCAGGCTGGCCGTGTTTGTTCAGCTGCTGGACTGCAGTAACCCCTCACTCTCCCTCAGCCTGATTCAGCTCCAAAAACACACAGCCAGAAGGGAGAAAACATGGACTGTATATTGCATGGAGTGGCTGTCAGCAGATGTCTGCTTTAGAACTGATCATGGAGGTTAAATCAGCTTCAATGCAGTTCAGCAAAAAGTTTGATCCTCAGAAAGACAGTAGCAGGAGTGCAGCTGTAGTGCTGAGCAGTTTGAAGCCTGAGGTTTAAACTGCTTGTCATCAGCTTGTTTGTCCTTTTCTCCTGCAGCATAAAATGATTTTCCCACTTTGTTGTGGATAAACATGACTGCCTCTGAGTGAGCGCTGGTCATTAATGTCTAAGCCAAGGATGGATGGAAACCTCCATGGAACGCACTCAGTTCTCTGCGTCTGATCTAAAGCCTGAAATCAGACAAGTGCAGACTGGAATCATGCTCAGTATACCTGACCTGTGGAAGTGGATGTGGACTTTTTGCTTTGCAAAGGGAATTCAGCACTGCCTTCAGTGCTAATATAAGTAGCATAATAAACATAGTCCTAATGAGGCATGTGCCAAAATTTTCAGAGAATCTTAAGACCACTATAATCCAGGATTATGTGACCCTGAAATGCCTGTACCATCCAATTCAACCTGGAAGGAGTTTTAAACATTGAAAATAAACCATTTTGGAAAGTTATTGTGGAGAGAATCTAATTGGGTCCAGTAAAGCAAACATTAAAATCTCTCAGCAAACATTTAGAGGTTGTAATTATATAGGAGCAAGTTCATTTTAGACACAAGTGCATTTTTTAGTGGAAAAAACTAAACACCTTGAAAAAACACCTTGAATACGTTTGTAAGGCAAACAAACGTATTCATAACCTTTAAACTATTTTTTATGTATTGTCAAACAGCACAGCTTTAGTAATGACTACTAATTTGGGTTTACAGTGTAAGCTATAGAGGGCCACATAAATATAACCTTCAAGATAACAGTTGTTTTGTTAAATATTATTTTATCAATCAAATCAAAGCACTTTTTATTTGTATGTGGTCAAATTACATCCATGAGAAAAGATCTTTAATGTCATTTAACTTCATACTTTGTAATCTTCAAATGCAGAGAACACTATTTATTAATATTTCAACAGTTTAATGGGTAGTTTTACCAGTAGAATCTGCCACAAACGGCCCTTTGAGGACATTGGTGACCCAAAATGAAGATGAGTTTGACACTCCTGAGTTAAAGTCTACGGACCGTGGTGCAGTTGGTAGCACTTCACTTGCAGCAAGAAGGTCCTGGGTTTGATTCTCTGCATGGAGTTTGCATGTTCTCCCTGTGCATGTGTGTGTTCTCTCTGGGTACTCTGGCTTCATCCCACAGTCCAGAAAAAAAAGACTGCCAGGTTGATTGGTCTCTCTAAATTCTGTTTATGTGTGGGTGTGTGCGTACATGACTGTTTGTCCTGTCTATCTCTGTGTTGCCATGCGAAGGACTGGTGATCTGTCTAGGGTGACCCCACCTCTTGCCCTTTGACTAGCACCCCTTGCAATTCCACAATCCTACTGGTGATTAAGCGTCGATAGATGGATGGATTTAAAGCAATTCTACAAGGAAATAAGTGAAAAACTCATCAGAAGCTAAACTTGAAAGATAACAGAACCCACCTGCTAAAATTATGTAACTAATGTATAACTTCAAGAAAATTTTAGAAAGATTAGCATTTATTCTACACTATAATCTATACTTTATTAGCTGAGTTCTTGCAGCAGCTCCCTCTCCTGTTTGCATGGCCAATACCAACAGCTGCATTGACCCAGTCCAAAGTGCAGGGAAACATGT
Source organism: Alfaro cultratus (assembly GCA_903066825.1). NCBI lineage: Eukaryota > Metazoa > Chordata > Actinopteri > Cyprinodontiformes > Poeciliidae > Alfaro > Alfaro cultratus. The sequence goes on along the minus strand of CAEFZX010018997.1, from coordinate 37,907 downwards.
ACCTTTATCCCATTTGTTATTAAGATGGCTGCCACTGTATATCTCCATAAAATATAATAACAGCCATGTGTGAACACACACAGTGTCTCAGTTCCCTCATGCTTACAATTTGTCTGTGATGCACATTCTTTCGGTTTTTGGTTGATGTTGTTTGTGTCTTGAAACTTAAACACTGTAAACCATTCTGACATCAACGGTATGATGAGAGCACCCCGGAGGTTAAAGGTGAACATCTGTGATTGATTGATTATCTGTTACGGCTGCACATTTCCACTGAGTCCAAAGTGGTTTTCCTTATGAGTGTGTTATTTTATCAAACACTACCACTGTTTGTTTCAGCAAACACTGCTAAAACACCACATCTCATAATTTCGGTTTCCTGAAGTTATGAGATGTGTTGGCGGTTTAAATGATTGAAAATGACTGAAACATAATGCAAAGAACATTTTTGCTAATCCACCCTCTCATTACTTATGTACCATGGCTATGGAATACAGGTAATGAACCCTGGATGACCTGATCCATTAACTAGTTTGTCTGCATTACTTTAGGCAGGGATCTTCCTAATTTTAGGGTGTCGCACAGGTCGAAAGGAAGTCTACTCTGTCTGAAATCTAAATGTACATGTGCTAGCCAGATATAACTCCAAACTACCACTGTGTAGGTGTGGAGGCCAAAGAAATGTCCTCCAGAGAAAACAAATAGGTCAGGGCTGAGTTCCTACAATAGACCGGTCTAAACACAAAAACCTCTAGCTTGTCTGAATTTAGAAAAATAAATTTAAAAGTTGTATTGTATAAACCATGTCTTCATAAATACTCATTAGTGGTCCGAAGTCATAGCAGGTTTAACAGAGTCTGTCTACAGACACCAACTTTTATTTCATTTTATTGACTAGGCTGATGATATTAAAACACAGTTTGCAGGAATAATAATACAAACACCAAGGAATCTCTAAATAAACAGCAATCCTCCATTGTGGTCATTTACATTACATCAGAATGTATAAGAGGTGCGTCCAAACCACTGGAAAGAATATTTAACAGTGACGTGAGTCTTTTGTGGATGTGAAAATTAAACAAGTTCAGTACTGGTTCGGAGGATGATGAAGTTCTGAGCTGGTTCCAACCAGAACCGTCACCTGCAACGGAGTAAAGCATGGTTAACATGTTAACCTGAACATGTTAACCACATACAGGTTAACATGTTCAGGGCCTACTCTTAGTCATGTTTTCTTCTTCCTTTAATGTTCACAGCAAAAACTAACAAAATTATATATTCAATATCAAAACTATTCAGAAATAATAATACAAACACCAAGGCATGTCTAAATAAACAGCATGCCTCCATTGCTTTGGTTAATAACCAAATGGGCAATATTTCAGTTTCTAGGTGTACATGTCAGAGTAAACATGTATAATTTTTCTTTTGCTTCACTATTATCCCCTACCTCGTCTGGTGTCTATTTCATCAACTTCCAACTTCATGTGGTTAGTTTGGAAATCCATAGCTGTCTTCAATTTGTTGCATTTGTTTTTCTTTTGTTTGTTTTTATGTTTTTCTGACCAATCTGTTCATAAGGCAAAGGTTATATCTGCAAACTTTGCACATTTTTATGACCAAGTTCCTCTTTTCCACTGATAAAATTTATTGACGAGAAAAAGCACCTGACAAACTGAAGTTCATGGTTGAGAAAACTGGAGCTTTACCCAAAGCACTTTATAGATGTACACCAGTGGGACAGACAGAATCATACCAACTTTTGAGGAAACTAAATTACTCATTAGGTTGCTTGATGTGTTGATTTGATGGTTTAAATGAAATATCGTATTTCTACTTTAGGAGTGGATTATAGCGTGTGCATCCATAGCAGCAGAGATCTGCACAGCTTTGTGCCAGATCTAATAAACATCTTTTTGAAGACATCATCTGGGGAAAAGGCATTGGCAGCATCAGTCATTCCTCTCATAATTGAGGTCACCAAACACACACTATTAATTAGGGGACTGTCCCTTTTTTTGCTTATGATAGGATTATTACAGTGTGTGGATCTTATGAAGGAGTCATGCTGACTGATTTATATGTATCTCTGCATTGCATAAGATTTTCATGTTTAAAACAGACCCATGGTTTGGTTTAAAAGTTTTGCCAAGATCTTCAATGAGACTCAAGAGGATAGTTTGGTGTTTTATTGATTTGAGATTCTGTGGTGTTCATAGTAATCATTCTGTTAGCTGTAATAGAAAGATGTCATATTGTTACATCCACTGAGAGTGGTAGAAAGTTAACTGGTCAGACAAAGCTTCTGATTTTAGATCCTGAAGACAAGTCAAACTGAAAATGATGTGTTATTTGGAAATTGTCTGTTAATAACCAAAGTTATGCATGTTGAGGCTGTATCATTCAGCTGATTAGTCTTATTAAAATTTTTCATTTTAGCTGTTTTACCTTTTCAACAAACTCATCACTGCATGATGACATCCGTCTCCTAGAATCAAAGACACTTCTACAGGAGCTCACCTCAAAAACTCTGAACTGTCCCTTTAAGTTGAACCTTGACAAATCTTTCGGCCGCTTCATGTCAGAGCGAGGTCAATATGTTTGAGACTATCTGGAGACATAAACAGACTCCGCTGGAATGTAGATGTTTGCTTTCAAAAGCAATAAGAGCTTGATAAACTTTGTCTTTGGCTATTTAACAGCATGGTGCTAATTCCAGTTGTTTAGTTTGACCTTTTTTTTTTTTTTTTTACCATGAGCATTAACACTTTTACTAAAGTGCTAGAGTTGAGTACTGGTTACCATGCACTCTAAGACACTTTAAGTTAGTTTTATCTGGATTTGATTTAGAACTGGCTTTGTCCTTTGTCTTTATTGTGCAATCAAACTGCTGCTCTATCGATGGACAGACAGATCTCAGCAGGCCGAGAGACGTCATCACAGGGTACGTGAACATGGCTGCTGATACAACAGGTTGCATCTTACAGAAACTCCTGTCATGCAGTGTGTTTTGAACAATTCTGGGTTTCACCTTGTAGCTTGTCAGGGCGTGTTAGCTGTAAAATGTTTCTGCAGCTGATCTAATATGGCTCTCTGCAGCATGCTTGCTCTACTCCTCTCACTGTGCAGGTTGAGCTGTGTGCTTTTTGACCTAAAACTTGACTGCACTTTAGAGGTCAAAGCTCAAAGCATGCGTTAAATACTCTGCATCCTTAAGTATTGCTAATCTTAACTGTGTTGCCCATTCTCATGCTGGTAGGTCAGCTTGGCATGAAATTCGGGATAATTAGATACGCTTACTGGTACATGTGACTTGACAGAATGAGGAACTAGATGGTCTGAAGGATCATTTTGATTCATTCTGATAACCTGCTGCTGTCTCCTGGAAACCCCAGCAATTTAAAGGTTGCAAATTCAAACTTGCTGGAAAATAAAAGCTGTGCAGTGTCTGAGCAGTGCAGCCAGCAGAATGAAGCCACAGCGTCATGCAGATCCACCTGATTTTCTTGTGGTTGTTGTGTTTGTCAAGCTGCTGCTTTTTGCTCAACGTGGGTCAGGATCTGCTCAGCCCGCCATCCCAGAACGTCTGCACTAACAGAGGGGTGAACACACACTTCACCCTCTGCATCTTCCCCATCAGTTGGCCCACATTCCTGCACTAATGAGACCCCCCACACACACACACACACACTTATTTTATGACTCATGCCTCTGTTTTTACTAAGCCTGCAGCCTTTCTAACCAAAAAATCCTGAAAGGTTGAAAATCTGGCAGCTGTTCTTAACCGCCCTGACATTCCCACATCCGACAGCCTCACTGCCTCTCATTAGCCGTAATATATGTCTTCTTGTCCTCGACTATAACAGTCTCTATTTACTTTCCACGATGGTGGGAGGATTGTCGTGCCGTCAACACTTTATGACACGCTTCCTGTTTCTCAGCTTCATTTATCAGAAATAGACAAAACTATAATTGTAGAGGCTCTAATGGAATCTGCTTTTTTCTCAGTTTAACAGAACCTCCCCACAATGCCGTGTGAGCCGAATTCTCCGATAAAGGTTTCCTTTCAGTTTCCTAGACAACTAATCTTGTAGAGTTGGGTGACATGGACTTCAAGTTTTATCATCAAACTTTGTAGTACTATTGTGATAATAATAAAAGTGATGCTATTTATTACTTTTTTTTTAGATAACTGTATGCCTGTGGCTTCATTATACAGCAGCCCCACAAACACAAACACTCATCTTGGAAAAACATTCGCTTTTATAGTACGCTTCTTTAGGACAGCAGCCACATAAAGAAGCGCGATTTGTGTCACTAAAATGCACACAATAAGTGCATTCAATCATATTTTCCAATTATGAAGGGTGAAAAGTGTATTTATTGATACACCTTTATTGAACAACCTGTGGAGAAAAATTGTAAAAACCTCAACAATATGGACGGCTTACAGGGTTTTAAACCATCATTAGTTGGACTTTGTCATGACAACAATAAATCAAAATCTTATTTAGACATGAAACTTATCACGATAAATGATAAACAATATGACAAATTTATTTTGTTTTATAAATTTGCGGATGAAACTATCCAGTCAAATTAGGACTGAATGATATTTTCCCGCATCTTAAGAAAGGTCATTTATAAATTGTTTGCAGTTATCACATTAGGCTACAATTTGATACATGCAATTACTGGAATGTCCAATATATCTTCTTATGTTGTTTTTTTATTTAAGGAAGACAGTTAAAGAGCACAGCTCATTAATAAAAATGATCTGTGAGCTCATGGCACATGAGCATCTGTCCTGCAGTTGATCCGGGACCATAAATCTCTCTGAGTGGGATGACCGTCTCAGCCAGCTCTGGTTCCATGAGCCGGTATTCTGCAGTCAAGTCTTCTCAGTCACACAGTAATGAACACCAGTAGGATCATTTCCAGTCAGATCAAATTTAGACTATCAAATGTTATGTTATGCTCCTATTGTGGGCTGAACTGGCTCAGGAGGTAGGAGTACATGTAGCTGGTAGGTTGATGGTTCGAACCCCTGCTCTGTTCGTCTCAGTCTTTGTGTTCTAGGGCACTTCAGGACACTTCAGCCTCCTTGCCTGCTGGTGACCAGAGGACCTGGTGGCAGCCTTGTTTCTGTCAGAATACCCCAGGGCAGCTGTGGCTGCAATCCACTAGCTCACCACCATCAGTTTGTGAATGACTTAATGATGTGTACATCGCTTTGGAGCCCTCAGACTTAAGGCTGCAAGTAGCTTTTAAAAGGAATATAAAGTTTTTCTTACATATTTGTTAAAACTACCACTATGTTGTGACAGTTTAATATGAGACAGATAAACTGTGAAAGATGGATCTCCTACACCTCCTCCCTGAGCTACTATTGTCATCTGATGAACAACCAATCAGAGCCAGGAGGAGGTTCTTAGCGCTGTTAATCAAATTCGTGTACTCGCTGTCGCTGTTAAATGTTCTGATGGTGCAGGAACAACTTATCGTTCCAGGAAAACTCACACGAGATTGTGATTGACAGCGCCTCCTCCTGGCTCTGATTGGTTATTTCTAGCTGGCACAGGGAGAAGGAAGAGGAACAGGGCTTTTTCACAGACTATCTGTCTCATAATAGATCCATGGTGACAGTTTCAACAAATATACTCTTGTATAATATGTAAAGAAAATATTTTTTGTTAAAGTTACAAACTGCAGCCTTAATAAGCCACAACAGAAATTCAGGACATTTACAGTATCCTAGTGTTGCCCCTGCAGTAGGATCACAGCATCACGCCATTTCCTACTGTGTTAGAGTCAGATGGTTTACCTTGAAATTATTCCGTAGGTCAAAAACTGTACTTCTGACTTAAAACATAAAAAAAATAAAAAATAAAAAAAAATTAATAAAATAAAAAAGAAAAACAAATGTTTTGATGCTGGGCTTATCAGTTGGAAGCTAGATGGCATTAACTGAAACTGAACATTTTTCTGTCATGTCTAGATGAGACATCAAATAGTGAGTAAATATTTCTTAACGCAGTGGATAAATGACTTCACTTCGTCCTGATTTTAGGATCACGTTGCCACACCGAACTCCCTTAAGGTTCAGATTAGAACACATTAAAGGCGAAGCTGGAAGGTCTGTAAAATCATTCAGGATGGTTTTAGATCAGTTGGGAAATTTTTCAGCAGAACTATCCCAGATGACCAACCCAGCGTGAGCGTTTTTTAGACTTTACAATAAATCTGTCTGGCTGAATTCTTGTGTGAGAGTGATCTTCACTTTATGTAAGGCGGCGTGCCTGAAATAGGAAATGTGTGGAATGCCCTGTTCAGACTGCCATGCCTTGACTCCTGTTTATTAGGTGAACCAAGGAGTCTGTCATCAACCATGGCAGGCAAAGGCCAGCTGTTGAGGCGGCTGACTGAATTATGTATTTCTCAGAGGATTTCGTCTGAGTCACACCAGCTTACATTCAAAAGAAAGGAAGCATGAGTTTATTTTTCAGAATCACTTTCCTTCCTCTGTTTCAGATGACTGGAAAAGGCACCTCAGGTCTTCCTTGCAGGAAGGAACAGAACACTTTAATTTATACCCTCAGTAAACAGAACTATTTAGACTGTGAGGAGATTTTTCCACACCATGATTAAATGGTGAAGATAAGTAAAATCCAAATTGATAGTTTGGATTTTCTGATTTCTCAAAATTGATTACCTTAATTTTGAGAGATCAGTGATTGGCCGATGCTTACATGTGAAGTTGATCTTTTCCACTGATGTGATCTATCTCAGCAAAGATCTAAACATCAGCCACTGCCCTCTTCTGCTCTGCAGTGAGAGAGATTTGACTGACAGACCGGCCCACCAGGTCATATCTATACGTTTGCAGTGACTACTTAACAATAGTCACCCCACTGTTGCCAACTCAGTCATATGTAGCAACGTTTCACACAAAAAAATTGGTATTGGCAGGTTAGGCTTTTTAAAGATCGGTCACTGGCGACCAGCCAGAAAACTGCGATGGGTACATCCCTAAAATAAAATGTTGCTTGACATTGATTGTCTTTCAGATCTTTGGGGACACCGAGCCTGTCAGGATGACATCAGAGGGCTCCGACTGCCGCTGTAAGTGCATCATGCGGCCTCTGAGTAAGGACGCCTGCCTGCGGCTGCGCAGCGGCAGCGTGCGCGTGGAGGACTACTACACAGTAGAGACGGTCAGCTCGGGATCAGACTGTAAGTGCTCCTGCACGGCTCCGCCGTCCTCACTCAACCCCTGTGAGAACGAGTGGAAGATGGAGAAGCTGAAGAAACAGGCCCCGGAGTTATTAAAGGTGAGCACGGTGGAGTCAGGCTGGATAATGAGTCAATAACAATACATGTCGCGGTAGACACATGATCAATATCCATAGATAACACGTCTGATAAAATATTCAATAATTTAATTGAACTCTGCTCTAGAACTGCACAGCATTCTGGGAGATGTAGGCAGAGGAAAGGTGCTGATAGAGCCGCTCAACCTCTCACAGCCAGTTAAACTAGCATCAACTTACTCACTCACTTATTGGTTACCTAGCAACAACCTATTGAGTAATGTGCGCAGCAGCAGTTTCAGGTTTCAGTATCTCAGATATTTAAAGCAAAAAAATCAATCAATAATTTTCTATATAAACCAATGTGAAAGACTTCTATCATGATACGTTTTTCAGCCACATTGTCCAGCCCTGAACATGATGCACTTCTTTTCTCACACTCACCAACTTGACCTGATAATGAATTGCTTCTTGTGTTCTTCTTAAGCCTGTCCAGCTAATCAACTAATCACACGATCAATTCAAATGGGTGTGATCATTTCCATTCTGATGGTTGATATTTTTTGAAGGGAGATTTTGTTGACAGAGCCTTCATAATCCATTTTATTCGGAATCTGTGTTGTTTTATTTTCTTTTCATTTATTGTTTTATTTGGGGTATTTAAAATGTCTTCCGTTTCCAGTGCTTGGTATTCCTTTCAACATTAAAGTTTATTGGTCTTTGAGGGAGCAAACTTACATTATTATGCCATTAATATGGTCTTAAGACAACCATATTATCATTTTCTTATCAAGACATGCCTATTCATATGAAGATGTGTTAAATTGATCTTCCTATTATGGATCATACTCTTTAGTCATATTTTTTGTGCACTATGGTGATCTCTAATTTTTAGTGCTGCGTTGACAAGTTTAGAAATATGTTAATCTGTCAACGTGGTTCAGTTTCATCTAGATTTTTCAAAATGTTGTTTTATAGGTTGTGTTTTTCTCAATGTCCTTTTTATGAGGTGCAGCTGCTCAGTTGCACAAAGCAAATCAACCAGTTTAGGTATCTGGACCTGGTGAAGACAACTTGGAGGAGTTCAAACTGAGAATGCTGAGCTAAGGAGATTCAAGTGGCCATGACTGAAGGATGATTGATTGTGTGAGATGGACTCGTCTGAGTATTTCAGAAGATCTGCTGGGTTTACAAAGGATGTAAAGAAAGAGGAGGTCCACATGTGTGGACAAAATGCTTCGTTAAAGGGGCAGATATCCAGGCATATTTTAAACTTTTATAGCACAATCAAGTGACTCAGTTGTTCTAAAATGCTATGGATAGTAGCATATCTAACAACCTACTGGTGGGACATCATTTTTTTCAAATTTTTTTTTGTTGGGCTTTTAAAGCTTGAGAGGATGGAGATTGTTATTGCTTTATTGTTTTCATAAAGGGTTGAAAATCTGCGCTTTAAAAGAAAAACTAGTATCTAGTGGAAGATAGTCAAGGCCCATAAATTACCTGTTGGACTCAGAGCAATAATGTCTCTAAACACAGAGGAATGTTTAGTGTGTTGTCTTGCATCACTTTGCTTCACTATCAACAGGTTATCCAGCCGAGGTCACGGGAAAGTATTTGCTGGAAGACAAAACAAAGAGGGATGGAGTTGGGAAAAGTTAAGAAAAAGCAAAGAAAGCAATTACTATAGGATGCTTGTTGAATGCAAATAAAATCCTACAAATGAGAAAGTATCACGAGTTAATCTGGAGATACTGTGGTGATGCCCTCTTACCTATTTCTTCTGTTTTTGCTTTTAATTACATTCAAATATTTTAGAAAGGTGTCAAGTTTGGCTATGAATAATTATAATAATTGCTTAAGGAAATTGTTAATAAACAAGTAATTTAGATTAAAAGAAATACTGAGTCAGGGTAACGTTCTCTCAAAATAGTAAACTTATAACCCGCCTGATGAGAGGCTAGGTTTTATAATAACCGATGATTATTATAAAACCTATGCATAAGTCTGAACAACAGGATGCTGCACATGTATGAAATGAACACAAACAACTTCTCTCAAATATAAAAGTTTTATTAGTGGAAAAATTCAACTTTATAGTCCATTTGATTCAACAAACTCACAATGCTAGTAACACAAAGCTAAAGCTATTGAGGAAAAGATACAATTATGAAACTAAAACTACTAGAAGTAAAAACAGTAAAAATAGAACCAATAAAATGATGTCAATGTTCAGTATGAATTATGAATATTAAATATCCAGATTTTGTTCTGGGGTATTTAGTTAGTTAGTTATGCTGTACCATGTTATGGTACTATGCTGTACCATAACTAACTAACTAACTAACTAACTAACTAACTAACTAACTAACTAACTAACTAACTAACTAACTAACTAACTAACTAATTGTTTAGTTAAACTAACTGATTAGTTAGTCTTAACTAATTCAGGTTAGTTTGCTTGAACCAAAATATTCTGTGTCTTCTTCACACAGCAAACCAGAATAACCTGCAGGGTATAAAACATGAAATCCATAGAATGATCTGTGGTAATATTACAGTCCTGTATGAATATATGAATATGCACCGCTAAAGTCCAAGGATTCTATTGGAAGGTTTTATCAGTGAAGCTGAGTACAATTTGTTCTGATCAGTGAGAAAAGAGCACAAAGAGAAGAAATGTGGAAGGTGGCAGATAATTTCTACAGAACTGGAAGGAATGTGATTGTTTTCTGTTGCTAGTGATATAATTTTTTCAGACATGAAATGAAGTTAAGACAGATGGACAGTCATAAGCATCAACATAGAAAAACCGTCTTTTGCTCTTCTACTGCAGGTTTTCTCCATGCGTGCATTAATATGAATTTAGGCAGCAAATGAAGACTTCCAGGCACATAGAGCTGCCTGGCCTGGGTTCAGCTGATGGTAAATGACGGACAGTCTTCTGTTTTTCTGGTTTGAATGTGCAGCTCCAGTCTATGGTGGACCTCCTGGAGGGAACCCTGTACAGTATGGACTTATTGAAGGTCCACTCCTATATCAACAAGGTGGTCTCTCAGATGAACACCCTCGAAGAGGTTGGGAACTAGACACACTCACTCACAGTGCAGGATTATGCTATTGGATGTCCATTCACTCACGATTGTCTTACAGACCATCAAAACAAACCTTACGCGAGAGAATGAATATGTGCGGGACAGCATGACGAGCCTGACCAACCAGTTTAAAAAATATGAGAACTACTCCAACATCATGATGAGCATCAAGAAGGAGATCTCCTCGCTCAGCCTGCAGCTGCTGCAGAAAGACGCGTCTGAGAGCAAAGCACAGGTTGGTAACACAGGGAGTCGACTGAATGTGTCTAAATATTAGGTGATAATACAAAAACAATAACGTGTCCATTATCAGGTCTGACACTTGGACACATTTGTTAGTGTATGCCAGACGTTCTCCCAAATTCCACTTATTCTGTTTTTATTATTCTGAATTCCATCTTTTTTCAGTTTTAGTCAAATTTATTAACCCCAAAAAGCACAGAAGTATGGTGTGAATGAAAACATTATAACAAGTCAATAGCCAGAGGTACACATTTAATTTGCTTTCTTTTTCACAAACACAAAAGACTGAACATTGGCTTTAGAAGGAGTCAAGAAGTGTTTCCCCTCATTTCTGTCAGCTTCTCACTTTGAAGCTGACAGAAAATCTCTCTTTAAAAATGCTTTAGAATTGAACTGAACACTAAAAAAAAAAGCAAACTAAAAAGTAAAAGTTTGTGCTCACTTCCCTAGTGATCATCAGGATTTGGGAGATGGAAAATAATCACTTCCAGCTTTCACTTCCACTCGTTTATTTAAATGTTCAACAGTGGCTGAAGTCAGTTTCTTCTTTTCTGTGTTTCTTAATAATTGTAATATCGTTGCACCTGCCGACCAAACATACAGAAAAGTTTACTTGTATTTCATAAAACTTCCTGGCCTGGAACCTTGCTCTAAGCTTTGAGTTATGTATTTGTTTTTTTCCATGGCTGACCGGGTCATTCCGTCTGTGTGGAGGGGAGAGCCGAGCCCGGCCTACCCAAGTAACAGCAACAGATATTACTGGATATCCTTCACTTCTCACTGATATCAGCAAATTCTGTGAAATTCCACATTTTTTTCTATTTCGTTTATTAAATTCCACAATTCCACGCGTTTTCCACGTCACTGAAATCTTAGGGCCCTACCAGAGTAAAAACACAAGCTTCAGACTGCATTGTAAAATCCATTTCAGTCATCAGACATTTAGTTTAATCACATCATTTTTTGACATTTAAGTTCTTTAACACATTCCAGAAATCTGGGATAAAGTCATTTTTGTGGTTTTCAAACATGAGGCAGTACTGCAGCCTAAACCTGGATTTGGTACTGATGTAGTTCTTCTGAGACAAGTGAAGCTTAGGAGCCGTTGATGGTCATCGGAGGCCAGTGAGTGCGTTCTGACGGGTCACCGTGAGCTTTATTTTTCATAAAACATGGCTGAAGGTAGCTTTTTCTAAACTCAGTATCAACTTCTCAGAGCTCTGAGATAATCTGGGTTTGTTGTTGGGAGGATCAATAAGAAGTAGAGACCATATGCTCCAGGTCAGGAAGAAAGGACCACTTAGGACTAAGAACATAAAATGGAACAGTGAATGTTGTGCAGTGCTGCAAACTTTAATTAATTTACAAGGAAGCTGATAAAAACTAACATCTGTACTACTGGGTAAGTTGGTTTTCCTGAAACGCCATACAAGAGTGTGACCCACCGCTGAAAGGATCAGGGTAAATTTAATCTGATTTTAAACTATCTCTGAGAACTGCAGTCGACAGCTATGTCAATTCTTTTTATAGGAGTGCAGGTGATGTCACACTGTGTGAGTGAGAGAGTAGAGACTGTAAAACACAATTTTAACAGTTTATTTTAAATAAAGGCAAAATGACATAAAATATATTTTAAACAATTACATTATCTCACAATAGCAAATGGCAAAGTTGCAGTCATATTCAATGAACTAGAATCATATTGAAAAAGATCATTTATCCGTGACATGTCTCAGATTAATTTCACACATTTTTCAAGTCTTTATATCAAGTCATGTAAATCATGATGTTTTTTTGCTTGCATCTAATGAAAACTTGACATTTAAGTTTAAAATTCTACATCACACAAATAAAAACCTTTTTAATACAAATGTGAGTTTAATGAAAAATAATCAGCACTAATATATTAGAAATGGCTGTGAGGCAGTTATCTTAGTTGGAACTGGATATTTGCATTTACCGTACCAAAAAACTCTTACTGTGATATTAAAGTGCACTATAAAAAAGTCTCTAATTCACCGTAAAATACCGGCAGCTGTGGTTACCGAAATTTTACCGAATAAATACGTTAAAATCCATATTTATACAATAAAATTCTGTGGTTGCCAGAATTTTATGGTAAAATTCTGGCAACCACAGCTGCCAGTATTTTACTGAAAAGCACAGACAATTTCTTTCTTTCTTTCTTTCTTTCTTTCTTTCTTTCTTTCTTTCTTTCTTTCTTTCTTTCTTTCTTTCTTTCTTTCTTCCTTTCTTCTTACTTCTTATTTACAGTGTGGATATATCGTACTTTTAAATCCTTTTTCACACGTAAATCATTTTTATTTGGAACATGTCGTCTTCCCTCGTTTAAAAAGAGAGAAAAGGACAGAGGTTGCTGAGGCATTGCTCCAAAAACCAATGTGGGTACATCCCTGAGAAAAATCTCATTTAATCAGACAGTTTGAAGAGGCTCTGATGTAAGGACTGCTGTGCATTAACACAAACCAGAACCAAACATTTTGACTTGTCTGCTTGCAATTTTGGCATAACTGAAATTGCAAGTAGACAATTTCAGTTACTTGCGAGGCTGGGAGGAAAAAAAAAAAAAAAAAGGCGGCTTCATAAAACCAATTAGCTGGAAGTCATGACCTTGTTTAGCAGTTCCACAGCAAATGTGATGACATCATAGCCAAGAAAACGTCATAGCGAATAGAGAAAAATGAACAGACTGAAACATATAGTCCAAAAAGAATGTAAAGATATCCAACACCTGGAGAGAATATGAATGTAAAAGCTCCTAGACTCTCAAAGTATACATGATATGTCCCTTTGAAAACATGCAGTGAGCTTTTCATTTTAGGTCAGTTAAAATTTCTAATTAATTTAATTTGGTAAAAGCCAGAATAACGAGATGCAATGATTTATACCATAGGAGCCCTAAACAAGTACTGAGTGCATAGAAATAAGTCTGAGATTTATGCTTAAAATTAGGGCTTAAAATGTAACGAGTAATATTGTAATTTTCCAAGACACAGATTGTTGGGTTTTCATTCTCTGGAAGCCATAATCATGAAATTTATATACATTTTTGACTTTGTGTGTAAATAACCTATATGAGTTCACTTTTCTGAAATGCGTGACAAAAAATATAATTTTTCAAATATTCACTTTTTTTTTTAGCTTTACCTGTAATAGTTTTCTACATCGTGAACAAAGACATTTTATGGTATTTTTATAGAAGTTATCCCACACCTTAAAAATACACCAGAAATCATACCATTCCATAGGAAGCACTTTAGCCTCTGCTTCCAACCCTCTGATGTCTTCACAGGACACTCATGATGAGAAAGTCAAGCCTCCAGGAAAGGTAGCAAACAAGAAGACCCCTGCTGCCAAAACGCCTCCAAAGGCACCCAAAGAAAAACCAGTCAAGCCCAAGAAAGAGGTGATAAAGCCTGGGAAACCGATTAAGCCCGACCCGACTCCAAAATTGAAGGTGGTTGGCCAGCAGCCTGGCGTGGTGAGGAGCATCACATACTACAAGGCCTCTAAGACCAACCAAGATGACCAAAGAGGAGGTAGGAGTTTTAAGTTTGCTCTAAACAATCTGTATACTCTCCAGTCAACATTCATGAAGAGCAAGTCAATGTGAGGTAAATATGTTCAACAATCTGCAGTGAGTGTGGTCGTCTGGGTCTGATCCGCTGTGGGAGTTGATAACGATCCATTAGTCTCTGAGCCCACATGACTCTGAATCAGAAAGCAACAGGAAAGTAGGGTCAGTATTTACTGGGACAGTAGGAGTGTTCCCAGAACAGCCTTTAAATAACCGCAGGATAAGGCTCTCATTGTTTCGCTCACTTTTTAAAATCTGAAGCGAAAGGAATGATAATAGAAAACGACACTGTGCAGCTCTTTATCTGCTCTGGCCTTGGGGTTTCTATTAGCAGGAAATCAGAGCTTTTCTACATCAGCAGTAGCGATGGAAGCCATTGAGGACAGTCTGAATGCCGAGCTGCCATGTTCATGACGGGCCTCAGCTCTGCTCCTCTCAGTGAGGCAGAAGGACCCTCACATCGAAGAGAAACCGTTTCCTGGATCCTCTTCAGGTCTGTAGAGGGGTGATTAGGGCTGCTGCGTTTTCACAGCATAGAGCTGTCAGAAGCTATGTTCTGCCATGTATGTGAATCTGACAGAGCCCAACCACCCGTGTCAAACATTTGCACCTGTTGCTTCTGCTGAGACAGGATGCAGTGACCCTTAAATCAGCAAGAAAAGGCAGTTACAAATCCAGTTTTCATCACATATAGTCAGGGGCAAAAATCCCATTTTAAATACGGGGGCAGGGAGTGACACCTTTTTAAAAGGAAGGAAAAGGGTCACCTTTCCTGTGTCCTTGTCTGTCTATGTATAATAGGGCTGTCAAAATTAACACGTTAATGCATGTAGTTAATCTGAAAATGTTAAAGCATTAATAATGTAGATTAATCAAAAGCCTCTCTCCTGTGTTGTGTAGTTCACGGCCGTTATCAGCTCGACAGACAGACGAGAGAGAAAGGTTAAAGTTCTCTGTGACTGCAGACAGAAACAAAAGTTGAACATTTTTTACTTTTTATTTATTTGCTTTTTAATTATGGCGGTCGCTCAGCTGGATGAGAACAAGTTCCATAATATTTTTTTATAGGCCCTGTACATGTTGACCTGATATAATGCAGGCCTGACATATCACATCCCAAAAAACCTCCGAAATCGGATCAAAATGAAAAACCTTTCTTTCTTTTCTATTTAGCGACTCTTCTTTGGAGTGGCCGTTCTGACAACACATCATGCGGTTTCAGAGACAATATCACTGCATTACTGCTCTTCATCTTCAACATGTTTTTAATAAATACAATACTTCATTCTACTTTTACAATTCGATATTGTCATGCAACTAGAATGTTGGACATGTGGTATAAATCGTGCAAAAAAAAGATTCAATTATAAATGCTTGCAGTACCTCATTATAATATCAAGCTTCATTTAAGAGTGTTTGATCTATTCTAACACAGCATGTTTTTAATGTCCCTTGTGTGTGCTTTATTGAGCACAGATATTTGTCCCATCAATCAACAATTAAATGAGGTTATCTGTTATATAACCTCCAAGCAGTCTGCTGCTGAGGACACTTTGCTTTCTCTGCGCTGGTAGTTTGTGCAACACATCCAAGTGAATCGGTGACCATCAGACCTCAATACAGTTTAAACAGATCAGCTTTAAAAAGAGACGTAAAATATGTTTATTTCCGCTGTGGCCTCTAATCTCTGGAACAATCCAAACCTCTATGAAAGACCTCCTGATACCAAGAACGCTTAATTGCGTGAAATCTTTCCAGAAGAAGCAGCTTCTTCTCTCCGTCCTCAGGTCCATGTGGTGTCAGCATGCGTGTCAGGAAGACTTTCCCCACACATCTGTCAGCCAGCTTGGAATGCAACAGTTTCAGGACCAGTGGAAGGTTGCCCTACGATCAGACTGTCAACTTTTTAGCAGGAGAAATTGCAATTGAGACCGGAGTCGACTGATAAGCCATTTAAACAGTTGTTCCATGAGAACTTCTCAGTTCTCAAAGCTTTTAGTAAAATTGATCCTAAACCAAAGTCGACATTTAGACAGTCGAAGGCTTTTTTGTGCTGTATTTATACTCTTACAGTTTTCTTGTTTCCAACCAAATTTTGTTGCCCTTTTTGCTTGGCGAGAGTTGCTTTTTAATGTTGACAAATAGTAATAATGCTGTATTTTTAATCTGATATTCTTCATGTCAAGCTCCAGTTGTTTCCCATCTGGCCGTTCTGTTCCACAACTCCTGCTCTTCTCCTCAACAAGCCAAGTACAAGTCTTTTTTTTTTTTTTGCCATTTGTTTTGAGGTATTTCATGTTTTGAATATGAACATTTCCAAATGCGTGCAGTGGAAAGATATTCACCACCTCATAGATGGTTACTGTATCTAAAAGGTCGGTCCTCGATTTCTTGCTTTAGAAAAAGTTCCACATATCAAATATCTTTCTGTGGTGCAGCGGCCCTTAGAAGCAGATACTTTTCAGTTGCACACTTGGTAATTAAGAGGCAGAAATTGACTGGTGCAGGTTTTTTAAGGATGGTGCTGATACTGATGATTTTGACATCAGTCTAATCGATCCCCAACATGTGTGGCTGATTTTTTCTGGACAATTCTTGAAGCTGATATTTCTTTTTCTTCCTCCACTTATATGATAAAAATGACGCATTGATAAGTTATCAATGTGTTATGTGTTTGTTGTCAATGATAACAAATGTTAAAAGCCTCATTTTAAACAAAACGGAAACATTTATTAACAAAACAAGGAAAACATATTAACAATGGATAACAGACAATGTAGAACATTTAACACTGCTGTTCCACCACTCACAGTCAGATTAAGACTTTCAAAGATTAGACAGCTAAATATGTATTAAAATGTTAAAACTTGTTGTTGGCACTCAGTCTTACATTACCAGCTGCTCTCTGCCTGGATGGAGAAGCAATGTATGAGGTCATGTGATCTCAAGGCATAGCTGCTGCTCTAATGAACTGGCAAACAAATGCACGAATCGGCCGATGTCAATACAAGAAATGAACCCTAATATTGACACAAAATGTCGGCCGGCTGACTTATCAATCGACCTCTGCTGAGAGGGAATAAATACTCTTACAAGTACACTCACAAATGTTAACATTTTTATTTTACATATTTTTGATAACAAAGCAAAAACCTCTGTTGCCACGATGACCTTGATGCTTTGGTCATAATGGCTCAATGATGCAATGATGGCTCATGGGGTTAGAAGAAAAAAGCAGTGTTTATCCATTCTGACAGCAGTCATCCTCCAGGTATTGTCTCTCTTATTCTGATTCCCCTTATCGTCTTCTCCTTCATCTCAGACCACTCTGTGAAAACACACCTGGTCCATCATCTAACTGAAAATGAGCCTGAGGATGGCGGGACTGAAACTATCCTGGAGCCTGTTGAGGGAACAGTGGCTGAGACCTTTGACCCCACTACAGCTCCCACTGCTACCACTACCACCACCACCGCTACTACTACCACCACCACCACAACGTCTACCACCTCAGAGCCCACTACTCCCACTACCCAAAGCACGCCCCGGACTGAAAGACCAGCTCCTACTATTGTGCTGGTGCTGGACAACTCCAACAACAACAGTCGGCCCAGCCTCCACAGAGAAGGTATGTGTTGAACTCTGTGCTGTGATAAGATCAGTATTTTGCTGCATGCTGTCACGACAGCGAGGCCGCCCAACTGAGCAGCGGAGTATCGTGCAGTCTTGAGCTGCCAAGACATGTAGAAGCATGGAATCAATTTAAGCTCCTGTTAATGAGAATCATTCTTTCCCAGACATGCAGGTTGAATTTTCTGTTTGTTATTTCCAGGGAAGATTCTCAACTGTGAAGGAACTCTGGCATCCATTGAGCAACCGGAGAAACAACACAGCTATGGGCGCAATGAGGGAGCCTGGATGAAGGATCCTTTGGCTAAGGACTCCAAGATCTACGTGACTAATTACTACTATGGCAACAACCTGGTGGAGTTCCGTAACCTGGATAACTTCAAACAAGGTACGCACCATTCTGGTGTTTTGAGAAAATGCGTACTTATAGTCTACAAGATATAGTTCACCCCTGTGTTTGGACTTCAAGCTTTGTTTCAGTTTTATTCATTTGAGTTTGTGGGAATATTTAAAGTTGAGGCATTTCAGTGGCTGATGTCACTATGTTCTATCAATTCATTTCAATAGCTATGCATTTGTAAGATGGTTATTTTTGCACGATTTACCCAAAGACTGAGCAAGTGGACTGTGATCCACAGCATTATTGACCAAGCAGGAAAGCATAACATGCATAAAGAGTAGACCAATGACTAGTCTTT
This sequence comes from Alfaro cultratus, assembly GCA_903066825.1. Lineage (NCBI taxonomy): Eukaryota > Metazoa > Chordata > Actinopteri > Cyprinodontiformes > Poeciliidae > Alfaro > Alfaro cultratus. The sequence goes on along the minus strand of CAEFZX010018997.1, from coordinate 19,333 downwards.
ATGTATGTTAACCTGGTAACACTGGTAATATACAGTGACATGGAAGATAAAACCCTCTTACACATTTCTAGTGTTTTTGCATATTTTGTCATGCAACCACACTGAAGGATTTTTAAGGAATGGCCAGCTTAAGATAATTTCAAAGTGTTTTATCTAGATTTAAGTCTAGACTTTCACCAGGGCATTGCAAAATCTTTTTTAAAGAGTTTTTCAGTGGTGGATTTGTTGGTGTGCTTTGGAACAATGTCCCGCTGTATAACTCAGGTCAAGAACTGATGGATGTAAGTTTTCCTTCAGTATCTTCTGGTAGAGAGTAAAATTCATGGTCCATCAGTGACAACAAGCCTTGCCATTTCAAGACATGGAACAGGACCAAGAACTTCACATTACATCCACCATGTTTGACTGCTGACATGGAGATCTTGATGCCAGACCTAATGGGACACACACATTTCAAACACTTTTGTCTTTACCTTCCAAACAGTATTTTTCCAAAGCTTTGGTTTAGAAAAACATGTAGTATTTGCTATAATTTCTGTTTGACTTAATAAAAAGTTTGAACAGACACCAATATGCAAAATGATGAGTACACAGATGAGAAAGTTTACCCTTCCTATGTCTGAATGAACTGCAGACTTGTAACATGCTTTCTGGGAGCGTGGAGAAGATCTGCACATGTTGGACTTGACTTGTTGATCTAGATATGTTTAGACATTGGGTTTACTAAATGCACTTACATGTGAGGCATCCTGTGGTGTGGTGAGCTCACGGCTATGTGCGGATGACTAGGTATCTCTGTGAGTAGCGGTGCTTCCTGCTGTTCCTTGACATGTGCTTTGGCCTTTCTTTTTGAACTAAATCCAGCAGAAGAGGATTAAGAGAGCCGGTTGGCCTCAGGGGTAGGACCAGAGAGAGTGGGGTTAAGAGTGGGGGTGGAGGGGTCCTGCTGCACATTGTTTTTGTTCTTCACAGGCTTCAGTTTATCTACATCGGACTTCCTGAGATTGGAGGGTTAGAATGGGAAATAGGATGTGATTAGAAAGTGACACCTATAGTACAAAGTGTGTTAGTTCAGGGGGGAAATCCTACACAAACAGGATCACTGTTACGCTAAGCCTGTGCACATAAAGTCTGGTACTGTGAAAAAAATCAGCTTAGCAAGGGAAGCTTCATGTGTGCAACTCACAGTAAGTAAAGCATAATGCATCTCTTATCCAGTATTGTCTGTGTGGCTGTCATTTCCTTTGTAGTAATGAACAACCAACCAAACTGTCTATTTTTTTATTTTATTTTTAATTTTTTGCATGACTGGCTTTAGACCTGTAGAAATTGTATTTTATGTTATTGTTCTCAGTTTCCATGACTGAGATCAAGACCTCTCTGTTTTGCAAAACACATTTGTTTTACTGATTCAGTTGTTTACAACACTTCTCAAATATTTTGTGGAGTTAAATTGTCTTGAACTTTGATGCGCCATAAATAGGCCTGATTTGTTCAGTTTCAGTCAAACAGAGGGAATAAATTCACACAGTCAGATTTTATTTTTTTTGGCAGATGCAACTCCCTACAGACAGTGTTGGAAGCCAAGCAACAGCCATAAAGAGTGACCTTTAATTTGATGGGAGCTAGCATGGATAAAATAACAACTCTATCAACATCTCTGTCTCTTGTCTTTTATCTAAATTAAACACAAATGTGTTAACTTGTTGGAGCACTTCAGTGCCTTTACCTGTAGAGACACTTTATGTCCAGAAGCAGAACCAGAGGGAGAGGCCTCTTTTCTCAATAAGCTATCAGAATTCATGATGTAGCTGCAGATGTTAAAGGAACTTTAGAGCAGTTTGGTTAGAGTTAGACGTTCAATAAAGTACCTGTGAAGATCTTTACTTACCACCTGTTGGAAGACAGTCTTTTAATTTTATCTAAGTGGGCATGTGCAGATGGTAGTGTGTGTTTTTGTTGTCAGATAAGACTTTTAGATCAAGTGTTCATAGCTGAGTGCAGGCCATGCAGTCTCAGGAGATGCATTACGATAAGGGAAGGAGCATGCCTGGGGCTGGGAAGATGACTAAAGAGCGGATAAGAAATATTCTCTCAGAAGGACAAAGCACAGCCTGGTTTTTCTTGGATCACAGTATCCTAGTCATGGGATAACATAAACATTGATATTATTGGTGGTCACGCAGGCAGATTGCATCAGTGATGATACAATGTTAAAGCAGAATGTGTTCATTGGCAAATGAGACTTGAGTGTTGTAATGAAGGAGCAAAAGCTAATCCTGTCCTGTCATTGTTCTAGGACGTTGGAGTAATCTTTACAAACTGCCCTATAACTGGATCGGGACTGGCCATGTGGTTTATAATGGAGCGTTCTACTACAACAGAGCCTTCACTAAGAACATCATTAAGTATGATCTGAGGATGCGATATATGGCAGCGTGGACTCTGCTGCACGATGTCGTCTATGAGGACACCAACCGCTGGAAATGGAGGGGGCACTCGGATATTGACTTTGCAGTTGATGAAAGTGGTCTGTGGGTAATCTACCCATCTCTGGACTATGACTACAACCAGCAAGAGTTGATTGTGATTAGTAAACTGGATCCCGGAGACCTGTCCCTGAAAAAGGAAACGACCTACCGAACAGGCCTCAAGCGGAACTCTTATGGAAACTGCTTCATCATCTGCGGTGTCCTGTACGCTGTCGATGTGTACAACCAGAAAGAAGCTGAGGTGAACTATGCTTATGACACCCACACAAATACGGAGGCAATCCCACGTTTGTCATTCACCAACGAGTACTCCTTCACCACCCAGATCGACTACAACCCAAAGGATAAGCTTCTGTATGCATGGGACAATGGCAATCAGGTCACATATCAGGTGAACTTCATTGAGGAATGAGCACAGGTAATTTGTGTCCAGGCTTGCCAGGATGGCAACCAGTTAGCGGATTCTCTGTATTTATCTGTAAGAACTCATGTAAAACCTATCATTGGACGTAGATCTGTTTTTGGGCCTCAGTAAAGCTACAGCCTTCCCTGATATCTTCTAAAGCATGTTGTTACACAATTTTCCAATCCTTACATTATTTTGCACAGCCTTGAATAATAAATTATAATAACAAACTGAAAACAATATTATTTTCCTGGTTTATTACCAATCAGCTGACTACTGAATACAACCTGGGGCAGAAAATATCCTGCCCCAGGTTTTTCTATTTTGTTGTCAAAAAAACCCTAAAATAAGACAAAAAAACCCAAAACAGATGTGACCCAAAGGTGGTTTATTTAGTAGTTTGCTTTTCACTCTAGTAAATTTTGCTGGATGATAAATTGCCCCCCAGAAATTATTGAGATAAACAATAACATTGTGGTTTTGAGACCATTTTCAACTATGTAATGATAATGGCATAATAATGCAAGTTCACCCTTGCATTATTAAGGATGAACTCAATGCAAAATTTCAGAGAAGTTTTGTTCTTTACAAAAGAAATTCACAACCAAAATTTAGAAATTAAAAAGGAAATGAACTCTACAATAAAACTGAAAACTTTAAATAAATTGAATGATTGAGTCTCTAAACAAAATTACCCTTCAAGAAATATTCATCAGAGGCAATCAATTTTATGTTGCCTCATAACAGTGATTGATTAATTGCTTATTGCGACAGGTTCATCAGCTACCACCATTCTGTGGTCACTTTTACTGTCTTCACCAGGAGCAAAGTGGAGACGAAGTCAAAGTTCTTGTTTGGGTGCACAAACTTTGTGAAAAAAAAAGCCAATTCTGATTCTAGCTGAATGTTCATTCTTTGTCAAACATGTCCAGATATATATACAAAACAATATTGTCTCATTAGTGTATCTTTTTTTCACATTATGCATTGAAAAGAAATTTAATCATTTGGTGTTGAGGAAATGAAAAAAAAGGCAGAGCCTTCTCATTGACCTTGTTTTTCAGTTTCCACCATATACTTTCAGTTTGTTTGAAATCCAGACTACTTCTGGACAAGTGACTGAGCTGATCTGCCTTTCCTGAAAAAAAGTTTGAACACTCTTTGCTTGGTGTAAAGATGCATTATTCTTCTGACAAATCTTGATTTCATCATTAAGCTTTCTTTGGATTGATGGAATATGAAATGTTAGTAATGTTCGTGCCACACAGTAAATCTGGCTGGAAATGTGGTTATGTGAGGCCAATATATACCAGCAACACAATACTTTGGGTTTTATATGTGGTCATAATCACTCATATTTTGCGTCAAATGGTGATCAGAAACAAAATGAAGAGCTGATCTGTTCCTGAATCACATGGGTTTTTGATTCAAGTCTTTTTACTGAATCAGAAGTCTGAGTTCTCCATTAACCAGTTCATATCAGAGCTCATGCTCGCTGCTGCTGCACAAGCAGAATTATCACTGAGTGGCAGCAGACTCACTTCAAACACCGCAGACTTAGAGGATTCTGTCTGGAGTTGTCAGACAGTGATTTGTGGAAATCACCACTGTGTTGATGATTCAGTTCAACTAATTTTTTACTCTGAATCTCTGAGTACATGCATTGGAAACAGCCATACAACCGTTAGTCAAATTGCACCAGGAGCAGAAGAGGAATATTAACAGTGACTGTTGGGAACTTAATAAAAACTGTATTGATTTGTCTTTCACTTTTCTTCTTCTTCATGTGTTCAACCCATCATACTCTCAGGCCACAACCGCTTTTATGCCAACAAAACTGACTCAGGTGACTCCAGGAAACTGGATCAATTTAAACAACTGGAGTCCATAAACGGAACTGAGTTGACCACTCCAAAGTGTTATGCTAGATAATGATGAACAGATAATGAAATTACGTATTAATAAGCAGCTATCTCTGAACGTTAGGAAAATAATGCTCAGTGAAACAACTCATCAAGCAACAACCAGGAGAACTGATTCCATATTTTCCATCAGAGGTTGTGTTTGTCATTTACCTAAGATATCAGACTTTGCAATGGCTATTCAGATTCGTTTTGGAGTATTTTTGTTTTAATAATTCTTGAAAAATGTTTTCTCTTTTTGGCATTAACTCAGCTGGTGATATTACTTCAGTCTGTTCTAGCAGACAGGCTTCTGAGAAAGGTTTCCAAGGCCTAAGTATCAGTCATGTCATCATTTTCCCATCCTGTGACCAAACGTTTGTTCAGGAATCTGCTTTATTATTATCCATGCATCCTGTTTCTTCACCAGAGAAATGTTGAGGAGTGTGCTGATTAAATGGAATGAAAAAAATGTACACTTTACGTTTATATTTGTTCACAATATGATTTGATGACGTAATGAATCTGTTATTGTTTCTTCATAAAAAGATCCAGTTTTTACCATGCTAATAACTTTTTCATAGCCACTGTATATATTGTAAATGAGCATTTAAATGTTTGCACTTCAAACCGGGATCATCATGTTCTAACAAAAGTGCAATTAGCCATGTTATTTTGTTTCAGATTTACAAGTTTTACCACCCACGATGTAATGCTTACACAAATCTAGAATGTTTTTTTGGGGGGGTTTCCTGCAAAAATGATTCATAACCATAATGTTTTTTTTGGGTTTTTTTTAAAGCTTATTACTGAAACTCATGTCAGAATCAATAAAGTTATTTGTTTAAGTCTACACATAGAAACAGAAACATAATACTGTGTTGAAACAAGTAGAGCATGTGCTTGTGTCATGAAATAAAATGTTCACTCTGAAGTCCTGTTGTGAGCTTTGTACATAAATCCACGGTGACCAATAAATGCCACAGGATAACAGCCTCACCCTCCTGGTTTCAAAGGCAGGATGACAAGTTAGCCAAACTTTCCGATTTCCGGATAACAGAGGTTTCTGGGGTTCTGTTTGGTTTAAAGTAAAAGTAACAATGTTGCTTGATCTTAGTCCAGATATACAAAACATACATAACATAGGTCATAATAACCCATTATTATGACCTGAGTCATAATAATAGAGCCATTATCGTATGTATTTTGGATAGATTTCAAAATGTCCTACTTGGGCTCCAAGTCATGTAACTCTGGAAGAAGGCAGAAATTAACCATGAGGTGAATTGTGGGTGTGGTGTTTTAACATATGTGGTTTCTCATTTGACACTTGACCAAGAAAAAAAAAGTCTTGTTTCTCTGTGTTGTTCTGAATACCAGTAACGGGCCGGTTCAGTTCAGTAATGATGTAATGCTTGGCCCCGCTAAGGTCTGATGAACGCACCACTGATGGCGCGGCCAGTCGTGAGCTCTGTCATGAAATGTTGGCATGTTGTTGCGATGGAACAATCACATTCACACCGACTGTGTTGGTGAGTGCTGACAATTCACACTACTGCACTGCTTTGGCCCCAGAAGCCCGGGGTCAGCACAAAGCCTGGATCCTGTGCAGCACATACAGTACGCATCACGCACCATCGTCATGTCCTCCCAGCAGCCGGGATGTGAAGCCTTTGTCTCTGTGGGACATTCCTGGAGCTGGATCACTCAGTCACATCTAAGAGTGAATCTGCTTAAAGGTGTAGTACGTAACTTTTCTAAAAAAAACAACAAATGCTATGGCTTATTAGCATAGCATAGTTTGAGGCATATTGCATACCATAGAGGGTTAAGATGTTGTGGCTCCTCTCCAACTAGCTTTAGCCTCTGGGACCAACTAGTCTGGATTGTTTAAATGAATATTTATTTATTGCAAAACAAAGTTTTGATTGGCACTGAAGATCAGTTCACCACCAGATAGCATCAGGGCTCAGGGCAGAGCAGCAACCAGCACTGCTTGTTTTATCATGGGTCTGATCTGCAAGGAGACACTGATGTTCTGATGGAGCATGAAATATTCTGAAGCAGAGCATGAGGCAACTAGCGTCTTCCGCTAGAAAAATATTTCCAAATACCCATTTCCTTTATAAGAACAGAACAATAGATTGGATAATAAGTCCCTCATTTTCCAAACCTGTGAAATTGTCAGCGTTGTTTGTGAAATTTGTCACCTTCTTTCAATTACTTCTCCCAACATACCAGGCATAAGAAACTAAAAACAGGAAACCAAACATGGCCACACAATGTCAGAGGAATGCACACCATCTCACCTCTAATAAATATTAGCTTGCATGTTGAAACTTTTTTTATTTTTTTTCTGTCTCTTCCATACTTCTGGCCGCTGGTCTGGTCTGTTCGAACATGCAGTCCAGTCCAGTTTTCTCCCTCAGACAATAAGACCATTAGTGGGTTTCACCTCTGCTGGTAAATGTTGAAATTGAAATACTACTTTGAATCTCCATTTTATAATCTGAAGGCATGAAGGGAAGGCTGCCTGGTGGCCCTTGAACTCTATGAGAGCTTTGGTCTTCCTGATCTTGACAGAACACGTTTCACTCACATCACAGGACACAATAAAAACTGTGAACGCAAATGGAGCCAGGAACAGTTGAAGTGCAGAGCAGAGCAGAGTGTAGAAGGCTTCAGTGTGGCTTTAATTAAGGATTATTTCCTGTGGCGGCCAGGAGAATGTTGCTGTTAGGCAGAACATTGGAGCAGAACAAGAACACCAAACCTTTTTCTAGATGTGCATGTAAATGTCTGCTTGGTCAGCCTTCTGTCTCTCCCTTAAGCTTTGTGAAATCTCATGTGTAAAATAAGGCCTGAAGGTTTAATCCTCAATAAAACTCCAATTAAAAGGGCTTTTGTTTGGGCTTGTCCAGAGAAACCTGCAGACACTGAATAATGAAGCTTGTTCTCTAAGAGGGGGCTTTCCTGCATGAAGTCCCGGGAAGTGTCCAAAGAGGACCCTAAAGAAGACCATTGTGTGGGATACAATGGTGGCTTTCAGAGAGGAGCGAGGCGGAGTGGCCGTGTCAGGACCTCACATCAATATTTTGGAGCAGAGGTGGAGATAAATATCTTCCAAACCACCCACAAGTTTTTGCCTTGTTGCTGAGCCAACAGACTGCAGGGCACAAACAAAACTCAACAAAGATTATTTATGGACATGAAATTATTTTTTCACATGAAACTCGAGTCGACTTGACGATTGCCAAGCCATATCAAATATGGATGGGAGGAGACCGTAGATGAAAAGATAGCAGGTAAACAGGGAGCATGCCAAGGCTTTTCCAAAATAGATTAAAGTTGGGTTAAAATCCCCATGTGTTAACAATGGTGACAGGAAATACATCTGTCAACAATAAGATCAAATCAAGCTGTACAGCAGCTGGACCTTATCTGAAATGATTCAACTCATCCAGGCATTAAAGTAAGCTAAGCATCTGCATCAGTTCACCCTGACCCGGGTCGGGGTTCTTCACAGCCTCAATCAGCCATAATAATGACATTCAGTCCCAGCCTTCCTTTGCCAACAGATTTAAGTTGAGCTGAGCTTAAAGCTGCGGTATGGAACTTTTATAAAAACATATATTTTTTACATATTTGTTGAAACTGCCACTATGTTGTGACAGTATATTATGAGACAAATAATCTGTGAAAAAAAATGCCACTGCCTTCTCTCAGTGCTAACAAGAAACAACCAATCAGAGCCAGGAGGCGGGGCTTAGCGCTGTCAGTCTTGTCCATGTGCAGGCTTCCCTCCTCCCAGCATGCCTCTCTGCTCCGATACTGCAGCTCTCCATCCTGACTGTTGTTTCCCAACCTGTTGTGAATGCTAAAGATAGTTAGCATGGCCACTGATGACAGCACATAAACAGTTTTCCTGTAAAGGTGAGTTGCATTGAGAAGTGAGTACATGAGGGTGATTGACAGCGCTAAGCCCCTCCTTCTGGCTCTGATTGGTTGTTTTTGACTGGGAGAGGTGCATTTATTCAGACAGAAGCTTAGAGAGGAGGTGGAGGAGAGCCATCTTTTCACAAACTGTCTGATAAACTGCCGCGACATGACGAGTTTTAACAAATATGTAAATATCTAACCGACATACTGCAGCTACATTTTAGCAACTAATCTAAAAGATGTGACTTATCTCTATCAATCAGATCAAATTCAAATTCTAAAATATGAAAGTTTTGAGTCAAAAAGTGCACATTTGCAAGTCTCTCAGGAATTACATCATGTAGCTTTTCATATGACAGTGCTTTAAAACTAACACAAATGCACCAAACTCTCCAACTCCTCACTAATGAAATGCTGAATGAATTTAGTGTGTTTGGGTCTTTGCTGGTGGTGAATAATGCACAGCCAGATTAGTGCAGTGATGTCACAGAATGGTCCTGGGCCACGGACTTTCTGTGTGGCTTTTTCATGTTTCCTTCCTCCTGTACACCAAGTAACTCGTCATCTCAAATGGAGATTCTGCATTACCCAGAGGCATGAGTGTGCATGTCAACGGTTGCTTGTGTCATATGTCTCTGGTTTGACCCTGGAAGGGACTGGTAATGTGTCCAGGGTGTTCCCCGTATCCCACACACTGACCTCTGAAACAGCCAATAGTTCCCTCCAGTCCTCTCACAGTCACTGTGTAAAGTAGAGAAAAGCACAAGTAAAACAAAGCTTCAATGTACTCCATTTTATATAAATTTTGTAGTTCCAAGGTGGAAAGTCAGATTTCATCACCAGCAACAACCTTCAAGGGAAATATGATGTAAAATTGACTTTTGTCAGATTTATACCATGTTATAATGTTAATCCCTCATCAACCAAATACCTGCAGTGTTGCTTTGACCCATTTATGCATGTTTTAGGAACGCCTGTTCATAGATTGCACCGCACATTTACCCGAAGCTCTGCCTTGGAGCTTCAGTCTCCAGTTGAGCTTCCACTCCACAGAACACCCCAAATCCCACACATCCCCCACATAGTTCCTCCAGACTAGCGGCAGCTCATCATACGAACTACTTCTCAATCCAGAGCATCAAAAGACATGGAGAAGTACTGAAGTGATGAAGACAGAGTGTTGAAAAGAGCAGGAGCTTCTTAAAGACAGATAATTCCAAAGCACCAGGTTGTGATGCAAAGTCGAATTTCTTTTAAGTTGTTTCATATATAGATATAGCTTTTTATAACAACTGAAGGTAACATTGTTACTTGATTGTGCTACAAAATGGCACTATATGCCTGGAAAATACGTCACAGCCCCTTCCAATTCAACATGGGTGCTGCACACATAAAACACACTGAAATGAACTGTGTTGTGTTATTATAGCTGACAGTTTGTATTTCATTAAGTCAGCCACACTGTGTAACCAGACATTTCCTGATTTTAATGTTATCTATGAAAACATTAAGCAGCATCTCACAGACAAAACCATATCAACCCTGTTGATTTATATCTGTCAAATTACTGGACAGTCTCTTTCCTTTCTGGTTTGTGGGTGCATTGCTGGCAATCCAGTGACAAATAATCTACTAGCACAAATATCTCCTGTGAAAGCTTCTCACAGTAAACACTGTCCTTACAGAAGCATGCAGCTGTTGGTAACTACACAGTAACAGAAGCAGCTGCACTTCTGTAAGCACATTTGCTCTTAGTACTGAATCACTAAATATGTCACTATTTCTGTGAAAATTTTTATATAAATAATTCCAGCACTTTTTTCCAACCATCTTTTTAAAATGTTGTTGAGGAAGCTGCCTTTGTATAAAAATGAAAAATGAGATTATTTTCAAAAACCCAGTTGAAGAAGTTTTTTAAGAAGTGCTTTGGACCATTGTCCTGCTGCATAGCCCATATGTCCTTGGACTGAAGGTCACAAACTGACAAGTTACAATTTAACGACAGGGGCTGATATGCTTTCACAGGGAGCCAGGTCCTTCCTGGAGGAGGGCACCAGCTGAGATGATGCTGCCATCAAATAAGCATTCGTCTTCTCCTGCTATTAATTTTTTTACTTCTCATTAACACAGAAGGAACTCCTAAGTCAGCCATTCTTTTTTATGTCTCTGCTCTGTCTTCTTAAACCTCCAGTCGGTTGTGGCAGATGGCCGCTTGTACTGAACCAGGTTCTGGTTCTGCTGGAGGTTTCTTCCTGTTAAAGATGAGTTTTGCAAATGTCAGTTTGCAAAGCTTGAGGACAATGTTCACAACATACACAATAAAAATAATACAAAATCTAACAATAAAAATTTATTTTTAATAAATTTGATCAGATATTACGTATTTTAGCCAATTTTCAACAAGTTTACCGAGCCAACTGCCGAGCGCGTGCGGTCACTCACCGATGCTCTCAGGGTTTATGACCGGGATTTTTCCGGCTGTCAGTCGCTCAGAAGGGACGTTTTCTGAGATGTAATAAAGTCGGATTTACTAATTTGAATTATATATTTTGCGAATTTATATTAATATTGTTTTTCTTGCCGATTTCCAGGTTCATAAAATTTCAACAAGCTCTTCACGGAAGCAGCAGTCAAGCGTGTCTGACGCGTTCTGAGCAAAATCTCAGCACAGCAGTTAAAGGGGCGGGACAATCAATCTTATTGGCTGATCTGAAGTCAGACTGAGCCAGCTATTGGCTGTTTAATCTGTCACTAAAAGCAATCACTAAAGGCCTATTTCACAGTTTTTAAAGATTTTTAGCACTTTTAGTCTATATGAGTAGAACAAAACATACTTTTTAATCTTGTAGAAAAAAGACATTAAATTAACATCATTAACTTTTTACTTGTGTTTTTAACACTGGGTTACACTTGCATGAACAGATTATTCATGCTTTAAAACCCCTCACTGTGGCAGAATTAAAACAATCCCATCCATAAGTTTTGACCAATATTTATACACCGTAATTTAAACCCTGTGTTTCTGTTATTCCAAATATTTTATTTTTTTGCTTGTTTATTTTTTTTTTTTTTTTTTTTTTTTTTTTTCGCAAATGAAATTGACATTTAAAACTACATTTTGAATTTACTCAGGTTAGATGAAAGTTTTCCGTTTGGCAAAAAAAACAACAAAAAAAAACAACCAGAAACTGAAAACAATCCATAGGTGCCTTTTTTTGTATTGCACCTTAAATATAATGTTGATGTACATGTTGATTTTGTGTTGTGCTGTATGCATGTTTAAAGCTTTGATTTCAACAAAATTGTTTTGAAGTGCCTATCTCCTCCACTCCACCGCAGGACAACTGGATTCCTTTTGTATTTAGTCTGAATTTGTAGAAGCAGAAATCCATTACACTCTGACTTTGATCAAGCTTTTCTTTTTTCTTTCCCTTTTTAATTCTAAAGTCCAGACATACTTGACATTCAGCTACAAAGCGAGTCTCCTACTTCCCCCCAGCCATGAGGCATTCTGGCTTGGTTACAGCTAAAATCTAGGTTAATAAAGAATGTGAGCATTGTAGTGATGCTGGGATCGTTCAGCGCCGGCACAGCGTGCAGCACAGACAGCTGCTGTCTGCAAACTAAAGGGACATGACACATATTTCTCCGGAGTAAAAACACTCACATTGTATTGAGCCAACGGGAACGTTTGGAAGGAACTTTTGGATCACTACATCAAAGGAGCTTACAGAAGAAATTTTATTTTTTTAGCTTAATTTGATTTTTTTTTTTAGTATTAGCATTTTACCTTGTAGCATACAACACTTGCTGTACTTCACCTGGAAACAGACTTGTTTTTTATTTCATTATTTTGGAAACAAAAAAAATGTATTGAGTCCATCAAAAGTCTAATGGAGCAACGAGAACATGTGAGTCATTAAAAGGTCAAGGTCAGTGGAGACCAGCAGTAGAATACCATCAGCTTCAACCGCTCTCATTTATGGAATAAATATTTCACTTATATTCCCAAGACAAACTCAGATCAGTTGTACCATATTGGTTAATCTGTGATGGTCGAATTCAACCCAGATTAAAAGTCTTGATTAATTTCAGAGGAAATTAAATGTTTTGATAACTCGTATCCCATTTTAATCAGAGATGTTGCATCCTCCTCTGCCCTGTAGCAGTCAGTATTACAGTGAATCTGATGAAGCCTCTGATGGAAAACATTCTGCTGCTTTGTATCCGATGAAGACGATGGTCAGTGTAGTCCGTCATGTTCTTCATTACATCCGTCTTTAACCAGCGGTTGCTGGCAGCGGGGGCCTGCACAGTGGTTCAGCAAGACTGTGGTGGGTTTGAGTCCCGGCCCAGTGTCAAGCAGTCTGCATCGAGGAGGAGGCAGTGTGACTGTGTTACTTCATGTCCAGAGGTGGAGGTCCATGCCCCGTTTGGCCCCAGGTTTTTCTGAAACATGTCTGTTGCTGTTTGAACCTTCTTCTAATCAACCAACTTGCTGATACTTGAAGAGCTGACAATGACCAATATTAAAACAAAAGACTTGCCTTCAACAACATGCCTTTCTGGCTAGATCACAGAGGCATGCCTCAATGTCTGCAGATCAGTTTCGCTAGTGGATGTGAAGAAGTTCACATCTTTAAAGCCCTTAATGCCTCCAGCTCCATGGGGATGTGTCAGATATTCAACACCTCACGCTGCCTTTCTCACACAGGGAATTCCCAGGCAGCTCTGAGGGTGGGACACCGAGAAGGAACAGCTCAGCTAACCATAACCATGTTGGCACAATGAGATGAGGTTTATACGGCCATAGTGAGTCATGCCTTCAAGAATGACATTCATAATGCTGTTCTGGCATAATGTTACATGGTAAGATACGCTTTATGCTTGAAATCATATTGTGGTTAATCAAATGAGTGAAGAATGTATCTGAAACACTGCAAGCACATATGGGACAATGAAAACCAAAGAAAATAAAACCCGATGGGTTGATCTAAGAGAAGAAGCATTTAGAGTTAAAAAAATATTGTGTAAAGATCCCAGAGTTCCTGAAGGTTCCAAAGCCTTCCTCCATCAGCTTACACGTAAAGCTGCTCAGGAGATCAGAACAAGCACATGGCATTGAGCAAAGCAGAAGTCAGAATTAAAAATATAATTGATCGTCCCTGGAAAGAGAGAGAATAGGAACCATTGAACTTATCTTTGTGTCTGTATGGTTGCATATCAAGCAGGACCACCGTTCCGCTCAAGTGGAAGGAAAGTGTTTGAGAATACGTGCACCAGAAAGGACAATATGGAAGATTTCTTCTCAGCACCTTAAATGAAGTCCAGTGCAGCCAACCTTATTCAGAAGTCTGCCAAATAGTAAACAAAGTCCACCTGTGTGTGTTTGAGTCGCAGCCATGAAGACAGCTTCACTGTGACGGGACAATGCCTTCAAGGTCTTTGTGGTGCAGCTGCGGCTCAGTGGGAAGAGGAGTTGTCAATGAGTTCTATTCCAGGTTCCCCCGACCGCATGTGGACGTGTCCATGAGCAAGGCACTAAACCTCCCCAATGATGGAGGGAATGGTTGGGTTTGCATGGATGAGTGAAGTTTCTGCTATGGTGTGAAAGTGCTTTGAGTGATCAGAACGAGCAGAAGAGTTTGTTTCATCTACACACAGTTGGTGAGCAAGCAGCCCGATGAAGACCAAGGAACACATCAGACAGGTCAGGGAGGCGGGAGTGGAGGAACAGAAACGGCTCTGTTCAATCCATCAACCTCAAACGGTAGAGGTTATATGGTAAGTCTGGAGGAGCAACAACTTCTCATGGATAAATTGAGAGAGAAACAGTAAATGTAGCCTTTTGTGGAAGAATGGCAGAAAACCCCCCCCAAAAAAAACCAGTGTTGAACCAAAACTATAAGTCATGACATCAATACCCAGATGAGAAATAATCTACTTATGTATATTTTAAATAGGCTGCATCTTTCTGAAATACATTTCAAATACATTATCAGTTGGATGTTAGAATACATTCAAAATTTAAAATAATATTTGAGTGTGCCACAATAAAACCTCATCAGTTGAATTACATTAAAGTAAAACTCAGGTCATATTGGCAGTAAGGAGCCTTTGGAACCTTTGGAACCTTTGTTAATGCAAAGGCTCCATGTTTCTGGGTTCAATGCAAACCCAGAAACATTGAAACAAAGCTTCAATGGTGAAGCTTTGTTTCATCATTGCTGTGGTGCCTTCACTGACCTAACTATAACAGGGACAAATCAGTCATTTAATTGGTGCTGGAATTTACAAGGAACACCAAACTGCATGTGCTTAATTGTGACGAGTTAAACGTTGGTCTCCCTCACATAAACCTCAATTTCTATGTTAATGACTCGAAACACAAGTCAGTGAGATGATGGAAAACAGCCAGCTGATTTTAATTAAATATCCTGTTTCACTGGAAATGATCTAAAAGAAGCCAATAAGGCTCTTCTCATCAGCTTACTTCCACATTTATGACTGTTTACTGTTAGAATGACTCTAGTTCAGGCACACCCTGTTTCTCTCTACATGTGTGGCAATCACCACTTTAAAATGTCATCAGAATGTAAATGGTCCGTCCCTTCATGTTGAGCTGGTGGGGCCAGTTGTGTTTGATTACCATTACTGGCACTGGCAGCCTCCATCACCATGGGAACAGCTCCACAGACACTGGAAGGTTCAGAGTGGGCCAGGTTAGTGGGATGTACACAGTGGGTTCTAGAAACTATTACCTGCTGCATCAATGGAACTGCTGCAGCTCAGGAACATAAAACGATGAGCCAAAACACGAAGAGCAGAGGTGGAAGTTTGCTAAAACTAGTGACATCTCTACATGCACCCTGACATCACTTGTTCCGTGTTTGAAAATACAGATAGTTGCCAACAAAATTTCTCTGCAGTTTACTCTGGATCCCAGTGAAGTTTCACACACAAACGCCAAGTCGTTTGTAGGGATCGCCGTATGTCACTTGGCTTATTGTCAGGAAGTCTGGCCCCGACTCTCCCCGCAGAGCTGACCTCAACATGAGAAACAAATCAAGACTCTAAAATAAGTTCTGATTCTGCAAAAGGATATTTTCTCAGGATTCAAGATTCATGTGCAAAATCATTTCCCCCTTGAAAGGCACTGAAAAAAACCACTTTGTTCTGGAATCAGAGTGCATCAGAATTCTCATGAAAAACTCAAACAGTCAAACTGCCAAGAGAATGTGGAAATCCTCGCTTGAACGCTGCTCCCAAGAGGACTGTCAATCTCCACCGGGAAAAACATCAAGTTTAAGAAACATACAGACAAGTTGAATAATCTCAATTTCACAAAACGTCCGTCAGCATGAGCGCATGTTTTCGACACATCCCTTCTAGATGCATCGATAGTTTGCTGTTGCTTCCCCAGAATCTGGACCGTTTGGTATTCAGCCCTAAGTTAGAAACCATTGCATCATTATTCAGTTCCTCCAGGCCTGGACATAACAATTCTCCATGTCACCAGGAACCAATTAATATTTATGTTACTAAAACTCGACCAAATGGGAGCTGAATGGCAGCGCTGTAGTTAACAGGCATGCCTCACACACACACTCACACTCACACACACCCCTTCAGGTCAGCTCTCATCTTCTGGATGTGGACCGGATGTGTTCTGCTTGATCAAGAACCATTTGAATCATGATCACGTTGATTGTGATTAAAGTCACAATCAGCCAACTAAACCTGACATCACAGGAAGTGCCCAGCCATGTTTGCTGTTTAGAATGTATCATACATAAGAGCATGCTTAAAAAGTGGAGTGTGAGAGATGAAAATAAATGTTGCTTTGTTGTTTTTGTGATCATGTGGAGTGAAAATCCAGACTGAGTGATAAATCTGATGAACTTTCTGCATGCTGGTCTTTCTTCATGCAGGCCCTCCAGCTGCCTCTCACTCTGCGAAGACTTCAAAACTGCCTATATTAAAAAAATAAAAATAAAAAACAAAGTCGATAAACACAGTTTCAGAATTGCGCTGTTCAGTAAAAAAAGAAAAATCCATATGAATAAGTTTCATATGGATTTTATAATTTTTTATAAAATAATTTATAAATTTTTTAAAATAAGTTTTATAATGATAACTCATTATAAAACATTCTGTGCCATCATCCTCCTGTTGTCCTCATGGTGGTTTGTGCCAGCAGCAACATCCAGTTGTTGATCATGTGACTCGTGATGTGAAATAAGTGTTACTGTTACATTTTTGCAAAATAAATCAATTTTGACACAGCTAAAAAAAAAAATCACCTCATCATTTTTATTGAAAAACTAATTTAAGTTTGAAATGTCATGTTGCACAATGATATGATCAATGGAAATGCAGCAAAGTTAATTTAGAGATCACTCTAAGCTGATGCTGGGGGAGAATGTAAGCCTGGTTGGTTGGTTGGTTGGTTGGTTGGTTGGTTGGTTGGTTGGTTGGTTGGTTGGTTGGTTGGTTGGTTGGTTGGTTGTCTTCGTCATCTCTGTGTTGGTCCTGTGATGACCTAGTGACCTTTTCCAGATGTACACTGCCTGTTGCCCAGCAACAGCTATAACATGGTCCAGCCCCAGGCCAGGGTTAAGCAGATATAACCTACCTCTAAATGCAAGAACAGTCTGTGGGCCGATGGCTGCAGAACAAGCCCAGACCCTCCCTAGTGTGTTTGTAGCGTATGGGCTGTTGGTCCTGTTTCATCTTCCTTTTAACCAAACACTGAACTAAGTCAGATGAAACTTCCTGGAACAACCAGTTCTGTTGTTTTCAACCGTAGACAAACTTTCCTCACTGTTGAATGAGGGACTTGTCTTATAACTCTTCTCAGGTTATTGGTAGAGCAGTTTCTTCTGTCAGGTAATTGCTGTTATGATGGTCTAGATGCTGCAGAGCAAGTGGAGCAAGTAGATTTGTATTTTCTATGGATGTGTTTCTTACTGACCATAATTAATCAGTGCATTTAAGTAGCAGCATTTGGCTGCTATTTAACGGTTCATGTAAAAGGAGAGAGGGGGATTTAATACTATTTTTCTGCATTGCTAGTGTTTCCTAGCTTTTGATTAATTCCATACAATTTCAGATTAAGTTTTTCAACAAAGTTTGAGAAGAAATAAAGCAGAAGAAAGATCTCTTTCACAAAATAGGTTTTTCCTCAATCTTTGACAAAAGTTTTCACCTTCAAAACACTTTGAACTGATTCCAGATGCTGAATATGTAAAGATATGTGGCTTTCCTGTACAGCTGCAACTTAAACTTGTTAATTATACCAGAGTTAATTGTCTCACCCTGGCCTTAATAAACTTTTAATGTTACGTAAATGGTGGCTTCAGAGCATACTTACATTTTGGAAAAAAAGGGCAGTGGCATATTTAATGATAAAATGATTTCTGTTCACATCTTGTCTCTATTCATCTTTAATGTGTTTCTGCCGCTGCCTGGTTTCACTACGTTTAACCATGATGATCACACTAACACACACTTTTCCAGGTCAAGAACAGCTGTTTGGCTCTTCAAAACCTGTCGTAGCTGAAAGGGTGTAACAGTGAAATACTTCTTCTTCCCACTAAAGTTACACAACCAGATCTGCAGTTGAAGGTCTCATCGGTGTGTGCAGCCAAAAGGGAAGGGTGGAAGTAGTGACCCACTGAAGCTCCGCTGGCCTCCACCCACAAACAGCACACTGACGTCAGGGTTCAGAGCAGGAAAGCCCCCTGCATTATGCTGCAGAGGATACAACATGAAGATAGATTGGACAAGAGTGGCAGTGTGAGGAAAACATTCCACGCTCTCTGCCATTGGTATTGGGATTATATTCACCAGGAAAAGATTCCTTTGGAAAAGGGAAAGTTTAGGGGAGTCCACATTTAGGATTTGGCCAGGCGAGAGAGAGACAGAGAGAGAGAGAGAGAGAGAGAGAGAGAGAGAGAGAGAGAGAGAGAGAGAAAGAGAGAGAGAGAGAGAGAGAGGCTCACTCAGGGAATCCCACCAGACAAGGGGGGAAAGGGAGTGGTCAGTAAATGGACTTTTTAATTCACATAAATACAAAAGCACATGAATTGATGTAACCATATTCAAAACAAACACTAGTGACATAAACAATGACATTAAAGAAATGCGGAGTAATTATGCTCAGATTAGCAAAACCTTTAGCTACCTTCATATGTTGTAGAAACTAATGTTTCCAATCTCTGAAAAATGATTCTTTAAATGCAAAATCAGACAGTGATGTGTGAGAAATAAGTTATATGTAGCCAATAATACAGAGAAAAATATTTTGGATTGTGAATGAGAGTAATCCTGAAATGTCTAACTGGGATGTTAACGCATGCGATTAATCTGAAAATGTTCATTGAATGTCTTGTTTTGACCTAAAAGCCTCTCTCCAGCTGAGAGTTACCTAGTTCACAGCAGAGAGTTACCTTGTTCACAGCTGAGAGTTACCTTGTTCACAGCCAGTGTTGTCAGTTACTTGTAACGCGTTACTGACGTCGGAGCACTTTTTTCAGTAACGAGTAATCTAACGCGTTGCTATTTCAAATCCAGTAATCAGATTAAAGTTACTT